>PVIR01037472.1:0-15124 GCA_004026965.1 Petromus typicus | reverse complement strand
ACCTAGTCTTCCATTTTGCTTTGTATCTGGAATTAACCTTCCTTAGGAAATTAACAGATGAAGCTAGGATTCACAGAACTTGCTGAACACTGGTATATACACAATTACGATTTATGACAGTGGAATGATACAGATGAAATCAGCTAAAGGAGGAGATACACACAGCAGGGTCAGAGAAGACGTCAAATGCAGAACTTCTATTGTTTTCCTCCTGTGGAGTCAGGCCAGCACACCATGCTTAGGTTGCCAGTGCCATCCAGGCTTACTTCAGCTTTGACGTCAAGACATTTTATTGAGACATGATCACATATTGCCCACATGGTTAATCTTTAATCTTCAGTGTTTCCATGAGTAGAAGTCATATTATATGCTCCTAAACCCTCATCATATATATATATATATATTTGGTACCAGGGATCAGACTCAGGACCTTGAGCTTGCCAGGTAGGTGCCAGAACCACTGAGCTAAATCCTCATCCATAAATCACGTTGTTAGATTACCTAGCAATCAGTGCTCCACTTCTATTACACATGACTTTCCAAGGACCTAAAATCACTTCCCAGTAGTTACAAACAAAGGCCATACCACACTGAGTTAAAGATTAATGGCTTACTATGTAACATGCCATGCTAGGAGTAATTAGGAACATAGGATCGGGTAACTCCCTAAATCAGATTTCTAAACATTCATTTTAAATGAGAGTATAATTGTGTTGTACTGAACTAGGTATCCAGTATATCTCTAAAATGGATCACACAGAAGATTAGAACAAAATCAACTTTTTGTTTTACTCACAAAATGACAGATAGGCAAGGCATGTTAACAGAAGAGAAGTGAAATTTTCTGAGTAATTTTATATGAAGAATCAAATTGTTCAGTTCAACTTGCAAACCGACTTGTGATCTAGCTTCTGTTTCTTGACTGCTGTCACCTCTCAGTTTGAACCTACCAACCTCTCTTTGGACGTGTAGTTTTTATGTAAGCTATTCTTTCTGCCAGAAACATAACTTGTGATCTGTCTCCCAAATCTCCTCTTTCATTTGATTCCTACTTTTCTTCCAAAAGGAAACCTTCCTTTGTACCAGTCCTTCAGTGCTTCCCTAATTGCCTGTATTTCCAAGGATACCTCTGTGTGTGTGTGTGTGTGTGTGTGTGTGTGTGCGTGTGTGTGTGTGTGTATCTCTGTCTCTCTCTCTTTTACACATACCGCTGATAATTTGAATCATTCACTTGCTTATATGCTTTGTGAGAGGAAACTTATCTTTAGGACCTAACATAGTAGTTGTTAGTACATATTAGGCGGTATCAGTAAATATTTGGGTTCTTTTTGTTTGTTTGTGTTTGTTTGTTTTTTGAGACAGAGTCTTATTCTGTAGTTCGAGCTGACCCCAAACTCACTAGATAGCCAGGCCAGCCTCAAACTCACAGCAATCCTCCTTTCCTCTGCCTCCTAAGTGCGGGACTTAGAGGTGTGTCCTAAGTGCTGGGATTATAGGTGTGAGCCACTATGCCCAGCAATATTTGTTGATGAATAGATGATCTGGCTCCTCTTCATTTATATCTTTTATTGAAGTTTGCTTCTTCTTTCTTTCTGGTTATTTACAAAAAAGTTGTTTATTTCCATGACTAGTAATTATAAT
Source organism: Petromus typicus (assembly GCA_004026965.1). NCBI lineage: Eukaryota > Metazoa > Chordata > Mammalia > Rodentia > Petromuridae > Petromus > Petromus typicus. The sequence continues at coordinate 13,483 of PVIR01037472.1, read as the reverse complement.
TCAGGCATTTAGATTATTGCTCATTCTAATCTAAGCACAAATTTTAGTAAAAGGCATATGTTCGTTATCCTACACAGATAGTTACCTGAAGGGTCAGAAATATGAAACATGGGCCAGAGATGTAGTACAGCAGCCAGATGCCTGCCTGGCAAGCATGAGGCCCTGAATTCAATTTCTGGTACCAAACAAAGCAAAACAAAACTAAAAGAACAAACAAACAAAAAAATAAAAACTATCCAATCTTAAAATAAGTCTGGTTTTTTCAGATTAAATCTAAATCAATGTTTTAATATTAGGACCATCTTTTATTATATTTTACAGCAATTTTTCTTCCTGGTCAAGGATTATGGCAGCTGGCTTGATATTGGAACAAGGTATTGTGTATATTCACATAGACATTATTAACATTACAATGAAAAAATAGGAAAGTTCAATATGTTAATATACAAGGTATCAATATGATTTTGAGGCAAGCATAGCAGATAACAGTTATTTTAAGCCTCTCTGCAGTTCTTGGAACTACACATTGGAGAGTGTTTTCTTGGGATGTTGTGGAGAGAAAAATGAATGTTAAGTCTGGTGTGAACTAAAGGACAATAGGAAGACAGAAAAAAACTAGATTGAGGGATCAAGTAGATTGCCCCACTGTCCTTGTATGTTCTCTTAAATACAAAATCTCTCTGGAAAAAAATGACTATTTGAGTTGGACTATTAAGTTTCATGTGGTGATTTAAATTTCATACAATCAGCCAGGCCTGATTAAACCTATACTCTCAGCAGTTAGGAGGCTAAAGCGAGGGGATTACTATGAGTTCAAGGCCGGCCGGGGCTACATAGTGAGTTCACAGCCAGCATGAACTATGTATTGTAAGACTTTGTTTCAGAATAAATAAATAAATTTCATGGACTTTGCCTTTCATGGATAAATAAATAAATAAATTTATTAATAAATTAATAATACATAAATAAATTTCATGGAACATGCCTTTTAGAATCTTTAATTCAGGAATATTTTAAATGTGATTCTATAATACTGTTATACAAAATGTAATCAGTAGTTCTGGCGTCTGCCTGGCAAACTCAAGGTCCTGAGTTTGATCCCCGGTAGCACATAGCACAGTGCCAGGCATGGTGGCTCACTCCTGTAATCCCTGCACTTGGGAGGCAGAGGCAGGAGGATTGCTGTGATGTGAGTTGGAAACTGAGCTCAGGGCCAGCCTGAACTACAAAGCAAGACCCTGTCTCAAAAAATAAGTAAATTAAATAAATAAATAAATAAATAAATAAATAAATAAAATGTAATCTGGACAAAAGTCATTTTCCTCTCTTATCATGATGTGAATGTCAGTCGCCATAATCTTAAATTTTTCTATGAGAAGAAAGCAAAGTTGATCTTTCTGCCTTTTTTCCAAATGTGTTCTGGGGTTTGTTTTGTTTTATTTATTTTTATTTACTTATTTATTTATTTATTTTGAGACAGGTTCTTGCTTTGTAGTTCAGGCTGGCCCTGAGCTCAGTGTGTAGCCCAGGTGAACCTGGAACTCACAGCAATCCTCCTGCCTCTGCCTCCCAAGTGCTGGGATTATAGGTGTGAGCCGCCATGCTGGGCATCACCACGCCCGACATTGTTGTATGTCATTACCAGGGATCGAACTAGGGACCTTACCCTTGCAAGGCAGGTGCCAGAACCACTGATCTAAATACCTAGGCCCCCAGAATTTATTCTGAAATGGAATAGTTTCGTAGACTGATTTTATTTCACTTAGTTAATATTTGTTCTTTCTGTTCCCAGGAATTTTGTGGATTCTCATGAGACTATGACATTCTCTTGCACAGATCACAGCTTATATATAATTTCTTCTTTGTGTACAAATCTGCCTCTCCTAATAATGGTTCCCTCAGAACTGAGATCTGATTAGAATCTCATATGGGGTCACCCATTTCAGGTTCCCCTTATGTCCCTCTTAGGCAGAAGCTTGCTTTCTCAGTAAACTTTTCCTACTCAAAAAAAAAAAAAAAAAAAAAGAATCCCATATATGCTATATGTGCTTGACTGGTAGAAAGTACTTCACAGAGCACTGATTTTGTTTTCCTTTGTCTCTTAAATGTGAAAACCAAGGAAATGTATGGACACATTACCGGCCTACCATGCCAAAGTGTTCAGGAAGACAGTATGCCAGAGCTTGTGCTTAGACAGGTGCCTGGATTGAATACCTCTTTTCACTTTTTAGCTATGAGACCATTTTAGATGACTTAAAATCTTGAGGCTGTCATTTGTCTCACTGCTGTTTTGTATGAATAATAATCCATGTAAAATACTTAGCATAGAATTTAGCATTTTGTAAACATCTATAAATCTCTTCTCTTACTACTGTTACTATTCTGAAGTTCCACATTTAATCCTTTATTATCTTTTATATACTTACATACTCCATAATTTGATTAATTTTCATTTTAGATATAGGTCAGAAAACTTTTATTTAATAAATAGTTTGATAAAGCTTTTAGGGTGAGATTTATTACTTTATCGTTGTGCTAAAATATACATACCTTCACTATCATAATGATTTTTTAACTGTCACCACAATCCATCTCTAAAACTCTTCACATTGTACAAAACTGGAACTTTGAACCCATTAAACAATAATTCCCCATTTTCCCTTCATTATGCCCCAGCAGTCGCTATCTTATGTTCTGCTTCTGTGAATGTTACCTCTCTGTGCCTGTACACATGGAATCCTGCAATATTTGCCTTTTGTTGTTGTTTTTCCAGTACTAGGAACTGAAACCAGGACCTTCATACTAGCTATACTCCCAGCCTTTTTAAAAATTTTGTGTTTTGAGACAGTATCTTTATACACTAAATTCCTTAAGCTAGATTTGAACTTGTGATCTTCCTACCTCAGCCTCTAGTATTTGTCCTTCATGACTGGATTATTTCATTCAGTATAATTTCATTCACATTGTAGCATATGTCAGAATATCTTCTCTTTAATAACCGAATAATATTCTGTTGTGTTTGTATCACATTTTATTTATCCATTCATCTGATAGTTGCTTTTAGTTTTTTGTTTCTGTGAATAATGTGCTTTGAACATAGAATAAGGCTTTTTAGATGAGAGAAATTTCTATTGGTTTGACTCTGAAGAGGTGCCAAGGAATGAAAAAATAAAATTTTCACATAAACATGTGCATGATATTTATATTAGCTAAGAATTTGTATTGTACTAATGAAGAATTTTATATTTTCTGTGGTAGCTTGATGCTTACCTTTCCCTGACATATTTTTTTCAGAGTAAAAATTTTTTGTTTTGACCCTGAAAACATGTATAAAACACAAGACATTTTTTCATATCAGTGATCTCTTTAAATCCAGCAAATATTTAGAGAACCAATTATATGTCAGAAAAGATTCTGAAAATGAAACATGCGCTCATACAGTTATAGCCACAAGAAGAAACATCCAAGGGCAAGCAATCTGTACCACGTGAGAAGTTGTGGAGGATTCTGGTAGATGTCCTGAGGACTTTTAAGGCACCTCTATCATCTTGCAGGATAAAGAAATTCTTCTTAGGAGAGGAGCTGTCTAAATATTCCAAGTATGTAATTTGGAAGAGTACACTGGGTCATAATATCTGGGGAGAATATGTAAAGTGAAAGAGAATATATATAACGTGCAATGCAGAGAGAAAGAAGTATGGAAATGAGACTGAAGAAAAGCCAAATACTAGGAGAGAATAGTCGTATATAAATGAAGAGTGTTTCAGGAAAGAAGAAAGTCATACAATATCTGATATTAGAGATTAGGACAGAAAGGTGTGCATTAGTTAGTGATGGTCATGGAAGCCGTGTGCTAGAGCAGTTTCCCTGGCAGGATCTGGCACAGAATCACTACAATGAATTAGATCTTTAATTTTTAGAAGAAAACTGGAAATCCAGAGATCATCATTTTTCTTCTCATTCAAGACTCTAATAAAATAGACATAACTAAGAAAAGTGAAGAGAATGAGGGAAGAGTCAACAACAGATATGAGTCAACAAATACCTAGAAGATGGATAATTAGGGAAAGGACATAGTAACACAAAACCTACAGATATATGACCAAACACAAGGGAGACCCCAGTGGCTCCGTACACAGCCAGATAGTATATGGTCGGAGGAGTGATAAAAAGAAGCTGGAAAGGATGAACTGAATGCCTGTCTGCCAAGTAATGATATCAGTAGGTCTCATCCTCACGTAGAAAGTGCTTTGAACACCCCTAAAGACACTGAGCAGAGAACCAGTCTGTACTGCCACTAAAGTGGAGAAGGGTTCTTTTTCCCCACAACCTACCAGCATTTACTGTTGGTTGATAACTTGATAAAAACCATTCTGCCTAGAGTGGAATAGAATCTTGGTGTTGTTTTAATTTTTATCTCTCAAATGATCAGTGATGTCAAACATTTTTATATGTATTTACATGTTGTTTCTACTTCATCTGAGACATGTCTGTATTTCAGATCTTTTAATCTATTCTATTGATCATCTGGTCATTTTTGTTGCTAGAACTATGCTGTTTTGGTCAGTGTTTGCTGTCAATTTCTACTATCACTCCACTATGATCTGATAAGATGTAAGAAATTATTTAAATGTTTACAAATTTGCTCAGACTTATTTTATAGCCCAATATGTGGTCTGCTTTGGAAATGGTTCCATGTGCTAGTGAAAAAAATGAGTGTTCTCCAGCTGTTTGATGGAATATTCTGTAGACATCAGCTAAGTCCATTTGATCTATAATATGATTAATTATGATGCTTCTTTGTTGCTTTGGGGGGTCTGGATGATATACCTATTGATGACAGTTGAGCGTTGAAATCACCGACTATTATTTTATTGGAGCCTAACTTAATGTCCAAAAGTATTTGTTTTATAAATTGGATGCTATGTCATTCCAGTGCATATATATTCATAGTTAAAATATCTTCTGGATATTGATGGATGTTGACCTTGTTTGTCTCTTATAACTTATTTAGGCTTGTTGAATATAAATATACCTACTTTTGCTTGATTTTAGATACCATTTGCTTGGAATTTAATTTTGTATTAATCTCTGTGCAGATACTTTGAGTTTTTTTTAGGCAGTATATTATTGTTGGTATTGTTTTTTTGTTTTTGTTTTGTTTTTTTGAGACAGGGTCTCTCTTGTTAGTTCAGACTGGCCCCAAACTCACTATGTAGCCCAGACCACCCTCTAACTCACAGCAATCCTCCTGTCCCTGTGACCTGAGTGCTGGAATTACAGGTGTGAGCCACCACACCTGGCATTGTGATATGTGGTTACTAGGGATTGAATTCAGGGCCTTGTACTTGCCAGATGCCTGAATCACTGAGCTTAATCCCCAGCCCAGTTGTTTTTTTATCTGATTAACTGGTCTGATCTTTTAATTAGACAATTAAGACTGTTGATATTAAGAATTACTATTGAAAGGTGTATACTTGCTCCTGTAAGTTTGTTTTTCCTCTGGTTGTTTTGAATTTGTACATTCATTTATTCTTCTCTTATTTATGCTAGAGATTAGATGGTTTACCATATTAATAATGTTTTATTCTTTCCTAATTCTCATTTTCTTCTCTTCTCTTCTAACGAGATTTATTCTGTCCCGTGCTCCCATTGCTTTCTTCCTTTTTTGGATATATAATTCCCTTAAGTAACTTCTATAATATTGGTCTAGTGGTCATGCATTCCATTAACCTTAGTTTATGTTTACTTTGAAAGGTCTTTATTTTTCCCTCCATTCTAAAGGAAGTTTTGTCTCTCATAATAATCAAGATTGGTGATTATTTTCCTTTCTTTCAAGAACTGAAATAAGTCATTCTGTGCCCTCTTGGCCTTCAGAGTTTCTGTGAAGAAATCTATTGTTATTCTCATGGCTTTGACTTTAAATGTGACTTGAAATTTCTCTTTTCCATCTTTAATATTCCTTCTTTGCTCTGTCCTTTGGGGACTATAATTCTAATATGTTTTGAAAAAATTCTTTGCTAGCCATGTCTTTGGAGCTCTAACTGTCCCCTATACTTAGATGTTCATATCTTTCCCAAGATTTTGGAAATTTTCTGTTATTTAGTGAATAGGTTCTGTGCCTCTTTGGCCTGTAGCTTTTCTCCTTCATATATTTATATTATGAATATGTTTGGTCTTCTAACGGTGACCCAGATTATATCTTATTCATCCTTTTTATTTACTGTTTTAGATGGATAATTCGTCATCCTTGTTCTTTTTTTTTTTTTTCCCACTATTTTTCAACAAGGTCTTGCTTTGTAGTTCAGGCTGGCTCTGAACTCACTATGTAGCCCAGGCTAGCCTCGAATTCACAGCAATCCTCCTGCCTCTGCCTCCTGAGTGCTGGGATTACAGGCATAAGCCACCACCCAACATTGTGGTATGTGGTACAGGGACCAAACTCAGGACCTTGCGCTTGCCAGGGAGACACCAGAACCACTGAAATAAATCCCCAGCTCCATCAACTTTGTTCTTAAATTCAAAGGCCCTAGTTCAACCCTCAGTAACACACATACATACACACACAAAAAAAAGGTAGGTGAGAGATTGGGTGAGGATGTAACTCAGTGATAGAAGTTTTGTATAGGAGATGTAAGGCCAGCCATATGTTCAATCTCTGGAAAGCTGAGGGACCCACAAAAACAGAAAAGAAAGGAGAAATAATTATACAGAATGAACTTGAAAAGTTTACCTTTTTAAAAAGGAGAAAAATAGAAAATGAAAGAATAAGAATAAAGTAAAAAGGAGATAGAAAAATTCAAAACAAGAAAAGGGCTTCTTAGGACTCAAGTGCTTAGTACGAGTCACTGCATTTCTCTAGTAGGGAATAGACTGCATCATATAAACTGATGAAGGTCATTGCATTTAAGTTCCTCAGGACAAAGGCATCAATAGGGAGAAGCTGTGCCTGCCTTTAGTGGAAAGTGAGCTGCATCACATTTATTGGCACAGAAAGTTAATTTTTATCTGGGCAGATTTCCCAGAGGACACCATAGCCTTCTTCCTGCTCTCACAGTTTCTGGAACTTGGGCTTCTGGAATTGCCCAAGCCAGCCTGGTGCATTACCCCCAGATCACCAACTACCTAGAAGGGAAGATACCCTTTGACATGTTTGAGAGTGTGAGAGAAAAGAGAAAAGCACAGGAGAAGGAGAATCTTCAAGAAAATGGAACATTGTCAGCTGAAGAAAATCCAGGTGATTCTGAAGTTCCATCTTCATGAAGGATTAACTCTACCACATGCCAGATCAACACTGTCAATGAAGAAGAAACATCAGATGTAGTAAGTGGGTTCAAAAGGCTTTTGCCTTCATGCTTGGGGAGACTGAATATGAAGAGAAAGAAGAGGAGATACCTGAGCGGGCCACAGCAGGCAGTGAGAAGAGGCCTCCAAGAAAACTTCCTGGAACCCTGAGAGCTCTCACGTGTGAAGCCAATGTCTGCTTTGTTGGAGGAAGGCAAAAAGAGACTATGATGATACACGGAGAAATCATAAGACAAAGCTCCTCTGGCTATGAAACATTCTCTCCTCTTACCGTATTATAAGAGGAACAAGGTGACATGGAGAAATCCTTGAAGTTTGGATTGATTGCCATACATTTAAATCCCAGTGACACTGAAGAATGGGATAGGCTCACAGAAGTGTCTCTGGAACAAGACAATATTAAGCAGGCTATGTTTTGCCATACAAAAGCTCTTAAATATAAATCTACTAAGATCTGTTTTCTGTGGGAGCAGCCACATCAGTATGAACAAATGAGTGCTCATGAAATGGCAAGGAACAGGTAGAGGCTTATTTTAATCCATTCGTCTGCATCTGATGAGGAGTAAGTAGCTGGAGATACAGCCAAGAGAGCCTGTGCAACCAGTGATGCCACTTCCTCTGTTAACATAAGTGAAAAGGCTTTCTCCAAACACCGGCCCTGGTCTCCGTGGAGGATGTCAACATGGCAGCCAAGTCATATGTTTCTAACAAGTAGTATGATAAAACATTGGAAGTAAATACAGATTTTTCTGGAATTATACTAGAAAAACTTGAGAAGAACATGGCAACTCAAGAGAGGAAAGGTTAGTTTCCTTTGCATAAGAGAATGTCTGTAGAGCTCCCTTGTTAAAATATAGCCTTTGGACTGGTGGTTACATTCTCATGCTACTAGACCCAAGAAGTTTTTCCTCCAAGAGATTTTGTGAAAATTGATTACAAACAATCTCATAAACAAAAAATGAAAGAAAAGAGGAAAACAAGAGAAAGGGGAAAAGAAAAAATTAAATTTTAAAAGAAAATACACACAACATCAATAATTTTAAAAATATTCGTGGAAAATAAAAATTTCCTCTCTGCTGAGGAATTGTATTGTATGGGCTGTGAACATCCACAGCCTACGTTATTCTCAGCTTTCGGTGTTTTCTTGGGCTGTGTGCCTCTGAGTAAGCAGCCCCCTCCCCCAGCTGTTTTGATTCTATCTTGTAGAAAACCAGATGTGTGCCTAGTACCTCTAATCCTCCATCTTTTGACCTTTTGCCACATGTCTTTGAAGTTCTCAATAATGTTTTAAATTGATGTTTAATAAGCAGCAACATAAATATACTAATTCATATTTGGAAGATAACTTTCAAACGCTCTAATAAAGTAGAATTGATTGCTCTAAGAAGTGAGAGTTTGTTCCTGTTTATTACAAATCTCAGTGCTATTATTCTGGTTTTTTAATACTACATTTATGACTGTGATAAAAATTAAAGGGAAAATGGATAAATGGAATTGCAGGTCAATGGTAGAGTTCTAAATTTAGGCCACTGAAGCTCAATTAGAAAGGGGAAGAGAAGTACAGAGCAGTATTTGCATGGTAATACTATCCTGCCTCTTTATAAGGGAGATTTTATTTTCATTTCATATTACTAATGACCATGAAGAATATTATAGTTGAAGAGAGTAAATGTCCCTACTTTCATTAATTTTAATTACCTTCTGTTAAAGTGATGTTTAGAAGCATCACGTGAGGCCCAAATGGAGTAAACTAATTCAAGTTCAGAGCAGGGGTGGCAGACTACACAAAAGGAATGGTGAGATTGTATGTTACAATGCAAAGTCCACACCTAAGACTGACTGAGCTACATCTCAGCCCATTTTACTGTATGTTGAGGCTGTGTCTCACTAAGCTGCCAAGGGTGGCCTCAAACCTAAGATTCATGTCTCCTAACCTCCCCAAAAGCCAGATTACAGGCCTGTGACACCACACCTGGCCAATCCTATGTTTGTGACTGTAGCAAAGGGGTCATTCACTACAAGGATTGAATAATATGAATTTGTGGCTTAACTGATAAAGAAATATTGATTATTAAGGAAGTAGGCCATCAGTGAGGATATCTTAGGTGAGAAAAGTATTGTATTTGATAAACAGGACAAAAGTCCAACCTTTAAAGAGAAAATACTAGAGGGCAATAATGAGGTAGAAACCACTATCTGACAGAAGACCGTCACAGAGCACACGGGCTGTACCAGATGGGCACTGCCATTCTGGGGCACACTGCCGAACCATACAGTAGACCAGGTAGTTTGTTAGGCGCATCAGAAGATAGAAACAGCAAATCTCACGTGTGCGTTTGAGAAGGAACCCTCATGACATAAAGCAGGCAATTATTAGTAGAGTTTAAAGCTATGGTTAAAGAAACTTGTGGGAATAATATGTTGCTAATACTTTTAAAGCTTTGTTTGTGGCCTAGAACTTTTCCCAAAGTTACAGAGAACAGAGAACAAACCTAAGAAGCAGTGATGGAACGTGGTAACCATGGCAAGCCCCTTATAGAAATCCTCTCTGGCTGCAGCATCCCCTCTGCTTACCTTGATTGTTTTTATGGCTCAAAGTAGGGGTGACTTATTTTCTTCTTTTGAACCTTTAATTGATGACTTTTCCCCCTACTTGTTTCTTCCTTCTTTGAACAGCTATTTATTGATCAGTGACTAGAAGCCTCTCTTTTTAATTATACTCATTCTGTCTCTTAATTTAGGTTTCCTAAGCTGGATAACCCATCTCTTTATTCATCATGGGTTTAGTATTCAGAATTATTTTCCCTTTGTCACCTTTAATCTTTCATCCCAAACTTAATTAACCAACAAGAATGCTGTCCTCAGCACCAGTTTATTTTTCCTCTTTAGAGTTCTGTAATAATATATAATTTGATTTTTAAACTAGAAGGAAGGCATGTACATATAAGCTGCACAGCTTGATACAAGTTGAAAAGTGTATGACTGTAGTAGCAGGCAACACATAGTGAGGGTCTGTATCAGTGGTGGTGAACCTGTGGCACATGTACTGCAGCAGGTGGTTTGTCTCACTGAAAGCTCTGAAAGGTTTCCCATCACTGGCCCATCTGAATACAGAAAGAAAGTCACCTCAGTTCAGCCTCCAGGAACAGAAAACATTGGGCAAGGACTGGCATTTGAACTGGTACTGGTATTGAAGGCATAATTTCATTGAGGGGGCTTAGAGGTTTGGGAAAGGTATTTTAGGTAACAATGAATATGAACAAAACTATAAAAGTAAAAATAACCTAATGCATATATACAGTCATATGTGATGTGTCCAAAATAATTTGGATTTTGAAGTCCTTAGGTTTTGTAAAAATTTTTCCTAGAAAATATCTTTTGGTAGGCTTAACATAGTGAATGTCAAATACAAAATTACATTGTACATTCTGTTGGCATATGGAGAGCCCTACGCTTTGGATGAGCTCTTACTAAGTGAATGATTGCCTAGGAGTTAAGAGTCTTTACTATCTTTTTACTAAAGTTTAGTCCCTGGAGAAGGGGAATAGGGAATTGTGTGCCTGGAAATACAGGGACTAACTCAAGCAGCACATTCAGGATCATTGCAGTGTGTCCTTATGTCTGCTTTGGCAAGCAACCTTAAGTTCTCTTTTGATACTTTGAGGTCATTATGTGCTGGTGGGCATAATTTCTTTTTTTTTTCAAGGTCAGGCATCCCAGGCTACAGTGACATTGCATGACCTTTCACCATGTCATGATATTTAGTATTATTTTTGAAAATCTAAGAAAATCTGTTAAATTTAACATTTATTTGAGCAAGAAAAAAAGCCTAGAACCAGGCAACATTCCAGGCTGAAGTTAGTTCAGAATGCCAATCCTCACCACCTGTGCAAATTATATTTATAGCTCAAGAAAAGGAAGTGCCATGCAGCAACCTGATTGGTTGCAGTTACATTTGTTTTGTACAGGCATGGTGTAATGAGGCATTTGCCTTACAAAATATGGCCTGGTCAGTTGGCAGCCTGCTAGTGGCTGAAATTCAACAGCTGTGATTGGCTAAAGCTTAATAGCTATGAGTGATTAATTTCAGCTATCAGTTAAAACACTACACTCTTAGTTAATTTATAGTTTGTTTACATACCACGCTAGATTGCAGTTTATCACCACATATGGAGGCAGCTTTGGGCCAAATTTTATCACCCTGCTGTAGAAATAGACTTAGGCCAAACTTACCAGTTTAATAGTGCAGAGGCTAAATTGCCAACTTCTTAAAAAATCGTGGCAGAATATATAGAACATGAAATTTATCTCTTAGTAATTTCATTAGTAATGTATTCCTATTTTTTTGTACAACAGGTCTCCAGAACTTCTCATTTTGTATATCAAACTGTTCTTAATAAACAACTCCCTCCAGGCATGGTGGTTTAACACCTATAATCCCAGCACTCAGGAAGCAGAAGCAAGGGGATTACCATGAGTTCGAGGCTTGCCTGGGCTACATAGTGAGTTCAGGGTCAGCCTGAACTACAAAGCGAGACCCTAACTCGAAAAAGCTAAAAAAACATGTAAAAAAAAAAGACTCTGTATTTTCCTTTCCTCCAGCACTTGACAACCACCGTTCTATTTTCTGTTTCTATGAATTTGACTGACTTTCCCATATTGAGCATCTTTTTAAATGCTTTTTGGACAATTTTATGTCTTCTTTAGGGAAATGTCTCTTCAGACAGTTTTCCCATTCTAAATTGGGTTGTTTTCTATTCTTGAGTTGCAAGGATTCTTTATATATTCTTTATCAGATATATGATTTTCAAACATTTCCTACAATTCTGTAGTTGCCTTTTTTAGTTTGATTATGTCCTTTATATATTTAAGCTTTTCATTTCAATGTAGCCTAATTTATTAATCCTTACATTTGTTTACCTGTGTTTTCTTGGTGGATTTTTGAGTAATTGCAAAACTGTCATTTAACATTTGGCATGACATTCCTCTTGGCACTTGTGTCATACTTCCAGCTATATTCCTTGCTTTTTTTTAAATACAGCCATCATAAATATAAAATGTCTACCAGAGCACAGAATAGTAGCAAAGAGAATATAAAGGCATAAAACAGTGAGTGCCATTCAAACCGAGAGAAGCAGAGTGGCACGGTAGCATTTGAGGCGGAGAATGCCCTCTAGAACCCAGACCTGCAGTAGTAGTTGTGAGGAAATGATGTCAGCTTCATGTTTCACCACTCTGAATACCTATTAAATTATTCTGTAGTTAATGAGAGACAGTAAAAATATGTTTTGTAAATCATTTGAGACTTTTCTAGAGTGAGAGCAGAAATGTACATACCGTGATTGAAAGTCTTGGTTTGCCTGGAACAGTTCTGGTTGCACCTGTTTTCTTGGTGTAGTCACTACACCCATCTCCACATCAGAGCTTTAAGCTGATAGGAAGGTGATAAAGGTTTGGCCTCTCTGTAAATGATGTGACATTCAGGCTTAGTCTCCATGCCTCACCATCCGGGCTCTCACTCCTATAGGCTAAAGGACAGATGTAATAAGGAGCCACAGGCCACAGTTGTGTCCACCACAATAAGGGAACTGCACTTATCCACATAAAGTTCCCACACATTCTATGGGTCATTCTTGCTGCAGGAGCTTTTGGTTCAGTTTGTTGTTTTTGTCTCCTGTCATATAGAATGTTTTCACTTTTAAGAATGGATGATAGGGGCTGGGGAGTTAGCTCAGTGGTTCTGGCACCTGTCTTGCAAGCGCAAGGGCCTGGGTTCGATTCTCCGGCAACCACATACAATACTGGGTGTGGAGACTCACGCCCAGCAGCAGCCACAGTGCCAGGCGTGGTGGGTCATGCCTGTAATCCCAGCACTCGGGAGGCAGAGGCAGGAGGATTGCTGTGATGTGAGTTTGAGGCTGAGCTCAGGGCCAGCCTGAACCACAAAGCGAGACCCTGTCTCAAAAAAAAAAAAAAAGAATGGAAAATAATTGTGGAGTTAGGGAAGAGAAGTCAGGAGGAAGAGGAAAAATTAAATCTGCATTAATGATATAAAACTTTCTAAAGGAAATTGCCCCCTGCTACATTTTAGAGGTTTTTTGTTTTGTTTTATTTTTGGTTTTGAGTTTTTTTGGTTTTGTTTCTTTGGGTTTTTTTTTTTTTTTTTTTTTTTTTTTTT
>PVIR01037471.1:0-15098 GCA_004026965.1 Petromus typicus | reverse complement strand
TCTTAATGATTTTTTAAGTCTTCTCTCCATAACGCATCTATAGATTCTCAAAATCATCCGATTCATTGTGAATTCTTAACTTTCATTGTATTGTTATATTTTTGAGTACATAACAGCATTCATCGTGGGGAGTTGGTTCCTGTACATAGCACATCTTCTGTCCCCTTCCCCCATCTCCCTCCCACTTCTAATCTTTTCTTTTTTGAGACAGGGTCTAGCTTTGTAGTTCAGGCTGGCTCTGAGCTCACTATGTAGTCTAGGAAAACCTGGAACTCACAGCAGTCCTCCTGCCCCTGCCTCCTGAGTGCTGGGATTACAGGTGTGAGTCACCACACCTGGCATTGTGGTATGTGGTACTGATTCCTGGGAGGCCTGAGTCACCAGGCCTGGCATTGTTGTATGTAGTTAGTGGGGTTTGAACTAGGGACCTTACGTTTGCCAGGCAGGCTCCAGAACCACTGAGCTAGCTTCCCAGCCTCCTGCCTCTAATCTTAATCTTAATGGATTCTTGAGGAATCCATTCTGTATTTTCCCCAAAGGGGTAAAGAAATGGATTTTGTTTTAAATTTTTCACGCTTTCAGGTAAAACCTTTCAGTCTTGAAAGCTGTCCATTCATATATCATCCGTGGAGAGGAAGGGTCTGGTATTAAAAACCTCCTAAAAGGTAAGCCTTTCTCTAAAAAAATTACCTGGACTTCTATGTCATTTGTCTCATGGACACATCTCATGCCTGGGTCTCCAGCGATTCACAGTGTCCTGAAAGAAATAGGGAACAGGGGCCAGGGATTTAGCTCAGTGGTTCCGGCACCTGTCTTGCACGCGCAAGGACCTGGGTTCGATCCCCAGTTAACCACATACAATACTGGGTGTGGAGACCCACACCCAGCAGCAACCAGTACCACATACCACAGTGCTGGGCGCGGTGGCTCACGCCTGTAATCCCAGCACTCGGGAGGCAGAGGCAGGAGGATTGCTGTGATGTGAGTTGGAGGCTGAGCTCAGGGTCAGCCTGAACCACAAAGCAAGACCCTGTCTCAAAAAAAAAAATAAGTAGGGAACAAAGTGTGTGCCCAGGAAAGCCTGAGGGATGTACTTACTCACAAGGTGGTCCCAGCAGCCCTTGTGCTCTGGGCCCAGTATTATATTAGGGAAGAAGCGAAGTCAAGTACTTACACATAGCTGGCCAAGGATGGCTCACTGGCGGAGCTGGCCTGTGGGCTCCAGTCTCTCCAGTGCAGGGCTCCCATGAGAACGGGGTGGCACCGTCCCCTAGAGTTGTGCACAGCCTCAGTCCACACAGCCACAAACTAGAAAGCTGTCTGGAAAAGACTTTCTGGCTCTTAGTTCAAGGGAAGGATTGAGTTCTATTCCGCCTCTTCCAAGCCTCCTTTTAGGTTTCATTTTCCCTGTGGAGATGGACTTAGAACTTTGCAGCTCGTCTTTCAGCTGCAGACATGGCTGCTCCTGCTTCAGATGAGGGGGAAAGGGTAATTTGGGAGAGGCTCTCCCTCAGCTCTCTCCTAAAAACAGTCTTTGATTAACAAGGAAATGTGTGTGGTCCTCCTTGCTGCTCATTTGGAAGAGGCAGCTACGAATCCTGCATGCGAATCCTGCATGCGGGACCTGCCTTGTTAACAGAAGCAGGCTGGAGCCAGTGCCGGGTGGAAGGAATTGTTTTTGCCAGAGACTGCAAAAGTAGGAGAAAGGGCACAGTCTTATCCTTGATAGTCTTAAAATCTCTCAGCAGACAGAAGCCTTCGAGGCTGGCTTTAGGCATTACCCTCCTACTGTCTTCCTGGCCTCAGGGGGAAGCACTTTAGGGTCAGTTTGCTCATTTCACATATCAGTTTGAGCTAGGGCAGGGCAGGTTTTTTGTTTCTGAGGAAAATTTTTTGAGTTCTGGTTTTTGTTTGTTTGTTTTGTGGTGGTGGGGATCAAATCACATGGCAGCCATCTAGTAATGATGGTGATGGTGGTCGCGATGATGATGATGATGATGACAGTGATGTTGATGGTGATGATGGTGGTAATGATGGTGATGGCGATGGGGATGATGGTGCTAAGAACTACTGTTACATATCTCCAATACGCCAAACGCTGTGCTGAATGCTTTACATTCATTAGTTTGCTTCATCCTCGCAGCAATAACATAATCATCTCGACTTCTCATATCGGATAGCGTGACTCAGAAAGGGTAGGTGACTTGCCCAACATCACACAAAGTGACAAAGCTAGAATCTGTACCTGGGTTTTTCTGCTATGTGTACTAGTTTTGTCAACATACACAGGCACCTTTCCAACAACCTATCACTTAATAATGACCCCCTCCCAAGAGGTGGCATCTGTTGAACACTCATTTCCCCCTCCAATTCCTCTTACTCAGCATCAGATATTCTCTTGTGGATAATACTGAAAGCAATTTGTAACTTTCAGCAATGTTATGAGGAGAAGAGGAACAAATGAAAAGGAGTTTGTGGCAAAGTCTTGTTTGAGACTAAATCTTGTTTGAGCAAGCAAGATAGGCCTGCTTTATAAGGTAGCTCTCCAGACCAAAAATGTTCTTCTTAATACAGCTCAAAATGTTACCATCTCACTTCATTCTACTATTAAAATCTCACCCACAAAAGATTTACTTTGCATTAGAGGGCATCCTATCAAAATACCGATCCTTCTGAAAAACTCATATGGAGTCTGTTGTCTATTATACTTCAGTAAAAATTTAACCAGTTAGCTTTCTTCTTGCAACCTAGTTGATTAGAACGGCTGCTCTCTGAAAGACCCAAGTCCTGATAGTGGTGGAAACACAGGTGAGTCATTTGGAAGCAGGTATAGTTTTAAGGTTGGAACATGCCTACCTGGTGAAGAGTCCCAGTAGGCTTCGAGGCACAGAAGAATGTTAGCATATGAGACGGGAAGCATACAGGAAGAGAAACGGTGGGTGCCAGAGATAAGCCGCCTATCACAGCATCGCCCCACACCAAACTTTACATCCAGGAAGAAAAAGTATATTTTATCTTTTATTATCTTCCCTCCCTCTCTCCTAATAACTAAAAGATTTTAGACTAGCACAAATGTGTTTATTTCCAAGCACTTGTTTATTTGTTTGTTGCAGTAGTCAGGGTTACACCAGGGTCTTTGCACTGAGCTACATCCCAACCCTCTTGTTTGTTTGTTTGTTTGCTGAGACAGTCTCACTAAGCTGCCCAGGCTGAACTTAAACTTGTGATCCTCCTGCCTCAGCCTCCCATCCAAGCTTTTAAATATACTGTTTCCTCTGCCTAGAGTACAATCCTTATCTCCTCCTCTCCAATTCTTTTTAATTGTGGTAAAATACCCCTAACATAAAATTTACCATCTGAATCACATTTCAGTGTTCAGTCAAGATATTCAGTATACCCAGGCTAAAGAACTCTTCATTTTGCAAAACAGAAACTCTGTTCCCATTAAATAATTCCCACTTCTCCCCTTCCTTTGTCCCTGGCACCCACCATTCTTTGTTCTTTTATTTCCCAATCTCTACCCCTTCCCCTGGTTAACTCCTATTAGTAGCAGCCTCAGTCTCACTTCAGCTCTCGGGTGACCTCCCCCTCCAGGTTACCTTCTGCTGTCCATCCCTACCCTCACTGGCTCCCCCCTCGTCCAGTTGCATGCTAGGCCCCTCCCCACACGCCATCTAGCCCTACTTTTTTTTTAATTCAAACTTTTATTGGTACATTATGAATACACATCATCATCACATTCGACATCGAGAGTTTGAACCAGAATATGACATGACGTGATTCTCATTTTAGTCCTACTTCTTAATGGCTTCTCTCACACTACGAGATGATAAGCTTTTGTGTGCATGTGTATTTCAAGACACAGTCTCACTCTGTCCCCCAGGATGTCCTCAAACCTGTGATAATCCTGCCTCAGCCTCTGGAGTGCTGAGCTTACAGGTGTGCCAACTTAGACTGCAAGCTCCCAAGGGCAGGTGCACACTGGCATCCCCATGCTGCTAACACACACTGCCCAACAACTCGTGCACATCTGCTGCCTGAAAGAGTTCAGCTGTCACCGGGGTCAAGCAGGCTTCTTTTCAGGTTGACTCTAGAGGCTACTCGCCATGCAGAACATGGTCTCTTCTGGAAAAGCATTGTAAGGGCTGCCACACACAAGCACAGATGGCTTCTCTCAAGCCCCAGACTATTAAAACCTTATCAGGGGCCAGGAATTTAGGTCAGTGGTTCCGGCAACTGCCTTGCAAGCACAAGGGCCTGGGTTCAATACGGAAACCACATACAAGAATGCTGGGTGTGGAGACTCATACCCACCAGCAATCAGTACCACATACCACAGTGCCTGGCGTGGAGCCCTCAGGAGGCAGAGGCAGGAGGATTGCTGTGAGTTCCCGGCTCGCCTGGGCTACATAGTGAGCTCAGGGTCAGCCTGAACTATAAAGAGAGACTCTGTCTCAAAAAAAATAATCTTATCTATCCCTTTGATTTTCTTGATGACCTTAAAACAATCCTTACAGCTTTTTGTGTGGAACGGCCCCCATGTGATTTTAAGAAAATGGATATAACAGTGATATGAAAATGTCTGATACTCCCTAGAACTGAGGGACCAACTTCAAATATCTGTTCCCTGAAATCACTTCTAGAGCTGTCACCCCTTCTTGGTTTTTTGGTCATCTTGTTTTAATGCTTATTTTTAGAAAAAAATGGTAAGCCTCCAAAAATATTAAATAAATTATATTCTTCATGGGTATTTGTAAGCTTGAAAGTGATCTTCAACTACTTGAAAATGACTTATAAAGTCGGGAGCAGGTGTGATCAGTCACTTTACAGAGGCACGAGGTCAACGTCATGAGCTTGCCAGGTGAGGAGACAGAAGACAACCGCTGGGCTAGTGAGTGGGCCGAGCTTCCTCCCAGCACCCACAGCACAGTGCTGCTCTGGTCATGGTAACACCCGTGATGGCTTGTGTGCAGCCCTATTCTATAAAGAACAGCTGTGACTCCTACATATGTACACGCATATACGTATACACATGTACACATGCATACACATATGTGCCTACACATGTACATAGACACTGCACGTGTATAATACACGCGATGCACACATACACACATGTGTACATATGCATACATATATACATATATATGCATACATATACATATAGGCAAAAATATACGCATTTTTTTAAATTGCCCTGAAATGAAAGCACTCGCTGGGACTGATGAGCAACTGTCAGAGAAAGTGAAATGATCAGACAATGAGAAGAGGCACTGCTAAAAAAAAAAAAAAAAAAAAAAACAGGCCAGAGATTTAGCTCAGTGGTTGCAGCATCTGCCTGGCCACCATCAGGTCCCGAGTTCAATCCCCAGTACCACACACCACAATGCAAGCATGGTAGCTCACACCTGTAATCTCAGCACTCAGAAGCAGAGGCGGGAGGATTGCTGTGAGTTCAAGGCCATCCTGAACAAAAAAACCCAAGGTTTTACTTCTTTTTTTGAGACAAGGTCTTGCTGTGTACTCCAGGCTGGCCATGAACTCACGACCGAGCCCAGGCGACCCAAGAACTCATGGTGCCCCTACTGCAGCTCCAAGTGCTGGGATTACATGCCCAGCTTCAGAAGAAACAGTTTTCTAAATTACTATAAGCCTTTATTTACACTCACTAACAATAGTTTGAAGAATGCTTCTTCATTTCTCACTCTGCATCAGTTTTACTGGGGACACCGGGGGTATTTGCAAACCTAAGAGTTCCTAAAATTCTTCAGATGTGTCCTCCCAAGCTCCATGGCCTGCTGTCCCCTCAGTGATGATACGCATGAAAGGTGAGGGCCTTGCTCTGTGTTTTGCATGGTGCATTTTAGGACTGGTGTGGATGTTGAAACTATGTGAGAGAGAGGGAAAAAGAAAGACATATTTGTAAATCTACAGTACGATTTAAAATATTAACTTTTTGGACCAGGGATTTAGCTCAGTGGTTCTGGACTCTGATTTAAAAGTGCAAGGTTCTGGGTCTGATCGCTGATAACCACATACAATTCCGGGCATGGAGACTCACACCTAGCAGCAATCAGTACCACATACCACAGTGCCGGGCGTGGTGGCTCACGCCTGTAATCCCAGCCTTTGAGAGACAGAGGCAGGAGGATTGCTGTGAGTTCGAGACTAAGCTCAGGGCCAGCCTGAACTACAAAAGCAAAACTCTGTTTCAAAAAAAATTAACTTTTCTCCTATAGTGGTGGTCAAAGAACTACAACTTTCATTAACTCGTCATCTAGAAATACTGTTTTCTGTTTTGTCACCCTTCAAGTATTTTATTTTCTCCTCATCCAAAATAGCCATAAAGACACTTGAAGTTCTTCTTAAGCATGTTTTTCCTACTAGTTTCTGTCACTCTTACTTCTCTTACATATTCCCTTGAGGCTTAAGACTTCTGCTGTTGTCTATTTCCCTACAATTCCTCTTTTGAAAATGAGGGCAGCCATCACCATCAGATCATATCCAACAGAAAGAATTAGTGTCTTTTATAAATTACAAAGAGATTGTGTATTTGTTCATTCATTCATTAAACACTAATTCATTATCTAACAACAACAAAAATAAAATTTCTTTGAGATAGGATTGTGTTGTATTTAGTTCAAGCTGGCTTTGCACTTGCTATGTAGCCCCAGGTGGCCTCAAAATCAAGGTAATCCTCCTGCCTCAGCCTCTTGAGTGCTGGGAATATAAGTGTGCACTATCACACCAAGCTTACTAGTAACAAATATGCTAAGCACAAGAATACAGTTTAGGGGCTGGGGCTTTAGCTCAGTGGTTCTGACACCTGCCTTGCAAGTGCAAGGGCCAGAGTTCATCCGGTAATCACAAACAATGACAGGTGTGGAGACTCATGCCCACCAGCAATTGGTACCACATACCACAGCGTGGGGCATGGTGACTCATGCCTATAATCACAGCACTTGGGAAGCAGAAGCAGGAGGATTGCTGTGAGCTTGAGGCTGAGCTCAGGGCCAGCCTGAACTACAAAAGCAAGACCCTGTCTCAGAAAAAAAAAAAAAATACAGTTTAAAAGCAGAGTCCATGGTATAGAATAGTTGTGGGCTATGAATGAATAGCTCCTAACTTGGCCTGGAGATTAAAAAGGCTTGAGCAGAGTTTTAAGGATGTGTAGGAACTGGCCAGGCAAAGATGAGGCACCCTGAGGAAAGGGACCCCAGGAAGATTAGAGGACCAGGCAGCAAGGCAGAAATGTGTAATGAGCCCTCAAGTTACATGCAGGAGGAGGGTGAGGCATGTTTGCAAGGGAAGTAGGCAGAACCAGACAGTGAAGGACGAGGCAACAGCTAAGGAATTCACCCCAGGGCTGTGGGGTTATGCTGTGTAGGCACTGACACAATCAAGTTTTACTTTAGGACAACTCTTCCCCCTCCATAGAGAATGGCTCGGCCTAGGTAGGACCAGAGGCCGGGAGACCTCCATAGTATTTATGAACCAGGGACCCAGAACAGTATTTTCTAGAAAGTTGTTGCCACCATCTGAATTAAATCAGCTACTTGCTTTGTACACAGATCCACCTTTGGCACAGTTTTTAATTCCTTCGCCCCCTGATCTTCTGCCCCAAGCTTCCTTACGAACCCTGTGCTGTATGCTTATGGAAAGGTTTCTCATGTAGCTGATGTTTTCTTGCTACACAATTCAAATTTAAATTCCATCATCCAGCTTGGCTTCCATTTGGGGCTTGGTAAATTGCCATATGCCCTTGGACTTCTCCATAAAAAACAATTTATGAGCTTTTGAGAGAACTTGGCATACCCAAAACTAAAGCCAGACCCTTGAGACCTAGCTAGTCTTGGTCTAAGAAGATCTAACTAAATAAAATGCTGTTATTTCAGACTGGAAGGAAAATATTGCCTTCACCTTTGTTAGGCCCTTCCATATTTAAATTCAGGCCGACATGGTTTTTTCCTACATCTGTGTCCCTGGATCTTCAGCAGGAGCTCCCAGGGCCTGTTTTACCCTGGAGATCTCTTCAGGTGTCCAGCAAGTGTCTCCTGTGCCTCTCACCATCCCCCTAATCCAAGAAGACTTAAAAGGAAAATGTGTAACATAAATAGAGTCTTAAATCTTGTCCCAAGAATTTGATAATGAAAAGGCCATCTTGGGTCTCAGTCTCTTGCATTAAATAAGCAGATTAAAATTTATTGTAATACTGCAAACAGTCTGTGGGTCATAGGCGGCCTGAGTCACATCATATAAAATAAAGTATTTTTAGATTTTCTTAAGGAAAAGTCAGCAAGACCAGAATTATCCTTCCTTTTATAGTTAGATTTATACCGGGGAAACATTTTTTTAATAATCTGGAATTCATATTTGCATTTTCCATTTATGACCAAAAGCACCAAACCGTGAAGGTATCAAGGCTCACATGGGAGCCTGTGGCCAGCAAGTGCATGAGCAAAGCTATGGACCGGCAGAGACACTTTTGAGCTATTCACAAGGGCACACACCGCCTCTCGGATGCTAAGTCACTGCGCCATCCCTGAGAAATGGTACATGGGGAAAGGCTCTGCCAGCACCTCAAACAGCCACTGCCCTGTAGCCGTGGGCTCTCTGGCCTCTTTAGAGCCAACAGGACTAACGTCTTCGCCGCGTGCTGACACACAGCTAGGAAGGAGCTGGGCGGCCCTGCTGGCCTCACACGGTGACTTCTTCGGAGTGAGGTTTTTAGTCTGACACCAGCTGGAACTGACCAGAGCTTGCCACACCTTCGGAAACAACCGCTGTGACAATGGGAATAAATCTGACTATATTTCATTTTCCTGTAAAACAACCTAGACAGTAAACATCGTCCACACAGACTAAAATAGAAGGAAAGCTGACCACGCCAAAGTCCGTGCTAGAATCAGATGCTCCTTCCTGCCTTTCAACTTTTGAGTGTTTGATGAAGGATACCAGGACGCCAACAGGAGTGGGGGGTGCGGTGGGATGAGACCCCCGCTGGCAGGGTCACCTCCCAGGTGGCCTGGTTATCTGGTGGCGGTGCTATCTCCTCACTAAAAGCCTTCGGTGAGATTAATGCTGTTGTCTGAGAATCTGCGAGGCCTGACAGTGGGCAGCTGAGGCAAGAAGACATTTCTGTTTATCTCCGCAGCGGCAGAACGACTGTGAGCTCCCAGCTTCAGGCAGGCCAAGCAGTGCCACGACATGCATTCTGTGACTGTCACATCGACTCCCCAACGAGGAGGAGGCCCGACCCTGCGCCTACTTCCTGGTCCCACGGTTAACAGGACTTGTAGCAAGATAGCTCTTGTCGTGTTGTTCCAAATGGGTGCTTTACCACCCTCGTTGCTTGGTGTCACAGGAAGGCTGCTAGAGTCATGTCTCCCCCTTGCCAGCTGGCACCTCCGTAAATTACCAAGGTCTTGACCCAAAAGATGAGCCAGGCTATACAATTTTTCAGCCTCCTATCTGAAAATAAATACATTTCCATTTCTTGAACTCTGACTGACTGATTCACTCCCCTGGTGCTGCAAGAACTTCCCTGGTGTGTTAGGGATTAGAGAAGCTTTGTTTCTGAGACCCGTGGTTCTTTCTGGCCACGGTAAAGTTCGCCCACCACAACACAGCCGGGTCTGTCCAGAGGGCGGCTCTCCGCACAGCTGCAATGGGACGAATTGGTTCAGCGAGGCTAATAGAAGGCAGCATGACACGGACGGAAGCACAGATGTCAACACAAACAGCTGCTCTGGCTCATGGTCCTGTCCTGTCTCAAGGCCCAGCCTTGAGCCAACTGCATAAAACTGCTCTCTGGGCCTCAGTTTCCCCCAAAAGAGAACAGCCGAGGAACCCTGGCAAAGGGAAACTCAGTCCACAAGCGATGAGTACAGGTTTCCAGCCAAAGAGGCAAAGGCCAGAGTCACAGAGGGCCATTGGCTCTGCTTTAAAAGAACCTCTTATGAGTACCAAGAACGGGAAGAACTTTTTGTTGAATAACAGTCCCAGAGAAAAGACTAAAGGCCTTGTCAGTGGAGCCACAAGCTTAGCCAAATGTGTTCCTCAAACATTTCCTTCATAAGTATCTCAAGTTATTTTCTCCAGGGAGAGGAAAAAAAAAAAAAAGAAATCGCTACCACTGTGGAGTCATAGGGTCTGGGCTGCCTGGGTCAGACTCATCCTCCAGATCTCAGTAGCTGCACGACCAGAGTGAGTGGCTTGTTCCATCGTGACCCCCAGCTTGTGGGGCAGCTGGTCACAGGCCCGAGTGTCACAGGGACGGCGTGCCCACACCAGGTGCTCCTCCTCAGCCCCACCCTGGTCTCCCACAGGTACCGCCTATCCTATGGAAGGGAAAGGGAAGTCTCTGATCTCCATCAGAAGCTTGCTGCATTTTTCCACTTCAGCAGAGTACGATCATACAAAATTTATATTCAACAGCATCAGCAGATTTTTTCCATCAATATTTCCTTTTTAATTTCACTTTTAGCTGAATTTTAATAGCACAAAAAATTTACTTTTGTTCTTTTGAAGAGCAACTGAAATGAGAAAAGTCTAAATTCGAATATAAAGTCTTCGTATCACATGTAACATGGTGCTTAATCTGTAGGTTTATAGGTGTCATCTGGGGAGGAAGTGTGACTGCTGTGGGTGTGAATGTGTTTATAACCTTACACACATCTGAACTAGGTGTGGAGTATATGGCATATGTATAAAACCTCATCAGACTTAGTTTAAACAATCCTGATGTTTTTTCTTTCTGATTCTTGCCACAGCTAATCCTCAATCCAGGAGCGAGCTTCACGTGCATCCCCACAAACACTCGCCTTTGATGCGAAGAGCAGAGAAGCAGGTACAATACTGAGTTTGAGCACCAGATCTTGAGTTGCTTTCTCAGCTTGGTGTGAGACCACAGGTCGGACTCTCGGCCTCGCTAAGCCTCAAGGGTCTAATCAGGAAGACAAGGTGGGCAGAACGGCGTATCACAGACTCAGAATGTCTTAGCTCAGCCCGACAGTGCAGACTGGCTCTACGAGAGCGCGTGCGTGCGTGCGTGCGTGCGTGTGTGTGTGTGCGCGCGCCTTTCCCCAACTTCTACGAAGTCAGACAGGAAGAAGGAAACACCAAACGGGGTTACCCACTGAGAAGGAAGATGCATACTTTCATTCCGAATGGGAACAAAAAATTAGCGATCAAGAAAAAATGCAAGGATAGTCGTGAACACAAGAGGTTTCCTCTGGGCGGCTAGGGAGAGGTGTCAGTATCCACGGATGCATGGGCAGGACTATTTACAAGTTTGCTCCATCTGTGGAGACCAGGCTGAGGCCAGCTTCACACTATCAGCTGAGGGTGCCCTGGGGGGACTCAAAACCCAAGCTGGGGACAGCACACACGGCTGCAGGGGACCCTGGTCTCTTCCTGCTGTGTGACAGCCCCCCACCCCCAGCTTCCAGCCACGCCCTAGCTAGCTCTCTAGGCCACACCTTCCTCTGCCACTACTCATTAAAAATAAAAATAAAAAGATTTGCTTTCATCTGTACACCTGCTCTGGGCTCGAGTTAGGAACCGAACTCTCACTGTGACAACCTCTAGCCTGGGGCTCAGGCCTCCCCTGAGCTCAGAGAGCTGACTGCGCATCCTCTTGTTACTGAGGACCAGAGAACCATCTTGACATTTTTTTTCTGCTTTTTTTTTTTTTTTTGTCTTTGTTTTGAACTCACTATGTAGTTCAGGTTGTCCATCAACTACACTACATAGTCCAGGCTGGCCGAAAACTCACAGAGATCCTCCTGCTTCAGCCTCCCAAGTGCTGGGATCATAGATATGCATCACCTTGCCTGGTTTTTAAATGTCAGCTTTGAAGATATGCATTATAAGGGATCTGGAACCTTTTCTTAAACAGAAGAAGCTGTGACTAAGGAAGCTATAATATGGTATATCTTGGCAATTCCCCAGCTTGAAGATATGCAAATTCCTCCCACAATCTGAACCCTTCAGGTTCTCACACCCCTCAGGGACTCACCCTGCACCCCAGAAGGCCAGACTGGCTCAGTCAGGCCAAAAAGTCCTAGAGCGAATATGAACTCAGCAGTTACAGAGAAGTCCAGACCCAAGCTCCTAACTCTGAGCCCGGCTCCCCTGCAGGCCGTAGCACGTCATCCTACAGCAGCCCCCCGGTTTGCTAAAGTCTGAAGGCTTCCTTCCTTTCCTTGGAAGGAAGGAGAAGCCGTCCAAAGAAAGCTCTGGGAGGCCCAGAACCCCAAACTCTGGGAAAACAAGCTGGGGAAGGGGAGTCCTTTCCCCCTTCGGGGCCAATGCTTTCTATTAGATTAATCACTGGCTTCACTTTTAACTACTTCCTCAGCTTACTCCATGCAAATGACTAATTTCATGTTTACTATAAAGCATCTGGAAAGGATTTAGGAACAAATTTCAGGCCCACAGACTCCAGTTACCTACCTTGATGGGCCACTGGCTGAGCTGCGGTCTCCCTCTGGAGCAGGAAGGAGGACGTCGTTCTATGGAACTGACCCTAATCAGCAGCAGAGGGCCGCCTCTTTCTTCCCACTAATGCCCCACTGACTCCCGGCCCTCCCCTGAGGTGGCTCAGGAACACAGGATACTCCTACTGTTCTAATCACAGAGCTGGGGGGTCGGTCCCCCAAAGTGGAATATTTTGCTATCGCCGCCCTAAAAAAGTCACATAACTTGACATGGAGTAAAACAGGCCGGAGGGAAAGGAAGGGCACTAATGCCCCAGTGACCCCCGGTCACAGGCGGGTCAGGGAGCCCGGCCCTGGGGCTGCCTCAGAGCGCCCCCTACCGGTGGGACTGGGAGCCGCGCTGCACGCTCGGGAGCAGGGAGGGTGCGGGGCCCGGCAAGGGGCCGGGCTGGCTCCAAGGCCACCTAACTGCTCTAGCAACCTCGTAGGGTCTGAACAAGAGGTTACGTCGGGAAAAAGCGGGGAAGGAAACCGCGAGGAGAAATGTGGAGATGAAAAGAGCAACGAAAAAAGACGAGCAGACGTGTCTCAACTCAAGCTCTCATTTCCGCTCTCAAATGCACGGCCTCCCCACTGTGAGCAGAATCAAGTATTTATGAAGGCATTTTTTGCATATTAATAGCTGCCTATGGAGGGAGCTTTGCGGGTTCTGAAGTCCTAAAGGGACGGCGCCCTTTCTTTAATGCAGGTCCGCCCAGCTGCTCGCAGTTTGGTCCTCTCCTCCGGACTCTTCCTTCCCGCCCGGGGCGCTCCGCGGGCCCTCGTTTCATTAAGGGAGATTAGTTCCCGGGACCCCCGAGTCCGAGCACTGCTTGTCCTTCTGGGGTCGCTGACTTCAATCGCCGGGGAGATTTCTTCATCCCCAGGGCCTCTGTGGAAAGGCTGCAGGTTGGGCAGGGTGACCAGAGCCTAAAGAGAATATTAAAATTGGAAATTAAACTTCCGGAAGGAAATACCAACATGATCTATGCAGTGACAGGAGAAAAGTAAAATTCACTTGACATTACTGTCTCTGCTCAGTAAAATTACATTTAATTTTTAAAGAACCTTGAGAGTCAGAAAAATAAGGCCACCAAAATTCATACTTCTAAAAATAATAATGGTGATAGAAAATGTGAAAAATATTCATCCCGAAGAGCAATCTAAATGCATATTGAGGCAAACTGTAGGCACCGTTTCTTGATTGAGATCTGGGCCTCTTTGCACGTTTTGTGATGTTAACAGGAGGTGCCACTCAGGTTTTGGTAAGGCTGGACACTTTCTCACCTACGGGACTGGAATTTGAATCCCTTTGCAAACCAAAATTGACAACATGACTGATGAAATATGAAGTCTTCAACCCACTGATTCAGTATGTCTGACTTCTAGAAATTTATGCGAAGGAAATAATTTAACAGAAAGAAAAACAAAAGCGAGTGAAGGTGTCCAGGGCAACATTATCTATCAGCGAGAAACACTAGAATTTGCCTAGGCATTTAACATCAGAGAAATTATGACATAATTATGATTCAGACATTAAAAAAATGACTGTTTATACTGTGAACTATGATTTAATACTCACGGATCAGCACAGGGCTTCTTAAACTCACTGATATTTTGGACTGGACATTGGGACCAGAGTGACATTTGGGGGACGAGCCTCTGTGTGGTGTGAGGAGCTGGGCAGCATAGCACAGCTGACAGGCAGGCCAGGAGCATCCTCCCTCTGGGGACAACTAAAATGTTTCTGGACCTTGCCAAATGTCCCCTGGGGAGCTAAATCATCGCCCATTGAAAACCACTAATTTGACAGAAAGTGCACATCAGAACTTTAAAAAGAAAAAACCCTGGGTGTGGTGGCTCACACGTATAATCCCAGCATTCAGGGGAGGCAGAAGCAGGAGGATTGCCGCTGTCATGAGTTTAAGGGCTACAAAGTAAATTCAGGTCCAGCCTGAGCTACAAAGCAAGACCCTGTCTCAAAAAAGCTTTTAAAAAAAAAGTGCAAATTAAAAAGATATAGTCAATATGATTGCAACTGTTTGGGTTTTTTGGGGTTTTTTAAAGTGTATATGAGGAAAAGACAAAAATAATAAAATAATAAAATAATAATAAAAGACAAAAATAATTTTAAAAACGCAGTCGGCCTAACTTAGAGTTAAGGATGTGCTGCTGGCCTGAAAGGTTTTTTTGTTTGCTTGTTTTTTATTTTGTTTTGTTTCTCTAGGATTTCTCTCACGGTTTTACCATTTTTCACTGTCAGTTCTCCTTGGGAAAAAGAGGGATAGATCATTAAAAGAGCGGATTTTATCAAAGTGTAGTTTAAAATGACCTCAAAGTCACAGTGTATGAGCACACAGCAAACTATACAGGAATCCAGATCGTAGCAGCATCATTCTTTAAAATTACTTCTAGTTTATGGTATTTCGCATTAATTCGGTTTCCATTAGGCCGTTACTGAACAGGGCCCTCAGAATCTACCCTTCAAGAGTCTCAATCTCTTTCCAGCAGTTTGTCTCTCTGATTTCAGCCCTCTAAGAGACAATGAATTTGCTTCGTACTCTGAAAAGTGAGAGTCTCAATGGGAAAGGGAACTAGAGATGGAGGAAAGGGGGAGGG
>PVIR01037470.1:0-15106 GCA_004026965.1 Petromus typicus | reverse complement strand
GCAGAAATCATTAATTAAAATACCACACGATACCCGTTCTCTGATTTAATGTTCAAGAGCCCCTGCAAAGGCTGGGAATGAGGAAAGTCATTAGAGGGGACCGTTCACTGCTGATTGATTCTCTTGTTCTTATTCATTTTCCCTGCATCATCCATCCATCCCCGGGGGAGTGGGAAAGGCAATTGTTTTATAAAGATCCAGGAATTAGTTTTACCACACAACCTGAAGGAAAAAAATCCACTTGACTAAACATCATCTCTTTTTTGGCTTTAGGTAAAATTATTATCATATATTGTAATAAAAATATAGGAACATTCTCTCTCAGAATTTCTTATTGGACAGCCACAAAGCTCAGCTTCAAGAAGCCCTTGGTGCACTGTGGCCTGCTGGCATCACACATGTGCCCTGCTCACCTCGCATCTTACCCTTTCTGCTACCTGCAATCAATGTGTGCATTAAAGATGACAAGAGTATGTATCAGTGAGTGAGAAAAATACTTATAAAATGCTTACACAGTGGGACATTCGCATTCAGGGGGACTCAAGGATCTGGCTGGCAGTAGTGTATATTGATTAGGGTTGGTTAAAAATTTCAAGTAAGCGGGCTGGGGATTTAGCTCAGTGGTTCTGGCACCTGCCTTGCAAGTGCAAGAACTTGGGTTTGATTCCCAATAATCACATAAAACAATGCTGGGCATCTCCACTCACGCCCACCAGTAATCAGAACCACAGACCACAGTGCTGGGTGTGGTGGCTCATGCCTGTAATCCCAGCACTTGGGAGGCAGAGGCAGGAGGATTACTATGAGTCCAAGACTGAGCTCAGGGCCAGCCTGAACTATGAAAGCGGGACTTCCTTGTCTAAAAAAAAAATAATAATAATAATTTGAGTAACCTACTCCTGAGGTTGAGGCAGAAAGATTGCAAGTTCAAAGCCAGCCAGGGTGAGTTAGTGAGATTCCATCTAAAAGTAAAAATAAAAAAGGCTAAAGCTGTAGTGCTTACCTACCATGTGCAAGGCCTGGGTTCAATCTCTAGTACTAGAGAAGGGTGAGGCAGGACCAGGTGAAGAGGTAACCCCAGCCCAGGTGTGGATGGGAAGGAGGTTTGACTAAAGTAACTGAGGTCAACAGAGAAAGCACAGGGTGCAGGCAGGATGGCAAAGAAGAGTTGAGTGGGACCTGGACCTTATAGCAGTATTCCCCAGGCAGAAACCACAAAGACCATCCTTAAAAACATTTATTTTTAGGGTGAGGGATTGTGAAACCACAGCTTTTATGCAGATAGGGTGGAAAAAACACAGGCTGGGGTGGGAGTGGGTCAAGCTTCCCGATGATGCCAGTACTTCAGCACATGTTCTTGGTCTTCCGAGAGGCCTCAGAGCTCTCAATTCAAAAAACCATTAGCTTGAACAGTGTGTTATTGCACCTTACTGTCACTGGTCATGAGGCAGATCTGAAATAATTCAACTGAGTTCACAGAATGGGCTTATCAGACGCGGTTCTACACCTTCTCTGCAGCACAGGGTCCCCCTTCCCTGTAATATAATTGAAGCATCTGACTGAGTCACCTCCAAGCCATGCAACTGGTAGAGAACTAGAGGCAGACTCTCGGACTCGGAATGAGTCACAGCGGGTGAAGATGCTGAGTGGGGAGGGGATGTGAGCAGGTCCCCCAGGCCCAGTAGCCAGAGGCACTCCCACCCAATAGCCAAGGACGGCTTCTGACTTGATCAATTTAATTCTCATTTTACTCAAAGAAGGGACTCCAGGGTTTTAAAGTTGGAAAATTATTCATGTAGTTCCACTCTCTTTCTATTCAAATGAGGGTGTAGAGGCTCAGGGAGTGCAGGGTCCCTGCCCATGGTCACACAGCAAGCTAAGATGAACTGTGTGGACTTCATGTTTCCAGATCCCCAGGGTGGTCTTGTTCTGCTATGGAGTATAACAAGGTGATAGCATCCCACTATTTTGGACAATGAACGGCCACACTTAAAAGCAAGACAGTTCAATTTTAACAAATACTCAAGAACATAACACTCAGCTTGAGAAGCAAGAGCCTGTTCTTTAAAAGCAGAACTGGGCCAGGAGTGGTGGTGCATGCCTGTAGTCCTGGCTACGCCAGAGGCTGAGGCAGGAGCACTCCAAGTTCAAGGCCAGCCTGGGCAACTTAGCAAGACTCTGTTTCAAAATAAAATATAAAATGTGCTAGCAATGTAGCTGATTGGCAGGGCAACCCTGGGTTCAATCCCCAGTACCTCAAAAATTGTTCTGGGGGTATAGATAGTTCAGTGGTGAAGCTCTTGTGTGAGGTGCTATGTTCCATACTCAGCATCACAAACAAAACTATTATTTTAAAACCTTGAACTGCACATTGGTGAGAACCCCAAAGCCTCTGGAACTGGAGGTGGCACTGTCCTTCCCTGGGTTTAAGGACACCCTGAGAAGAGTCACCACAGAGTGGAAAGTAGCTGCTCAGAGGCCTCCTGACTTGGATAAAGAGTTTGCCTCTCAGAGTCGAGCTTCTTCATTTGCAACAAGGGCAGGATGCTAATTCCTGTGCTGCTGCCCTCCTGGGGCTGGGCTCCGGGGTGGGATAGCACTCTGTCCACTGTAAGGCCTAACGTGAAGAAAGTAATCACCCAGAGTTCCACCCAATAGCAACTATTCTTTTCCATTCCAAAAGGAGAAAGCCTTGTTCTTGGAAGAGGTCAAAATGTCTATAGGTAGAACGCACTGTACTATGCTGTGAGTCAACGGCCTGAGGTAACAACTAGCACCCCCATCCCTGCCACCCTGGGATGTCCAGAAGCCAGATCTCACTGTCCACCTGCACAGAGTGCCGGGAGGGTGGGTAGTAGATGGCATGGTCCCCAGACACTCACCTAAGGGGCTCCTGAGTCCAGTGAACTGTCCCCTCTAGGACTGAATCTTGAACTGGAGAAAAGGCAGGAATGGAAGAGCCTCACCATCTGTCCGGCCCCTGGTATGAGGTGATGATTTGTTTTGGGGGAATACCCTTTTAAGAAGAATGCTACGACCACACTTCTGGTATTCTTTGACAGGGCTTTCTTACTCTAGGATGGCAGGACTAGAAGGGATACATATGACATCAGTTCAAATGCCACAGTCACAGGTGAAGGACCAGGGCCTAGAGAGGAGAAGGGACCTGTGAGGTCACACAGCAAGTGAAGATCAGGCTGAAGAGCTTCGGGACCTTCCTCCCTCCTTCTACAACACACATTAAATCACGGAGCACTGACTAATCAGTCATAGACACGTGAGGAATGCGCCACAGTTGACACAGGACTTGTTTTGAGCCCTTTAGAATTACAAATATACCATTATGTATTCTCCCTGGGAGGGAGTAGTTAAAAAAGAATTCACAAGGAGCAGTCATTCCAAAGTATAAAAAAGCCACATGCACATCTATTTCCCTAGTGTCTGTCTTGCTAAAAACTACATCTGCATAGGAATCTGGTTTGCATCCAGTTTTTTAAAACATACAAAAGAAGTCATCTACAAACACAGTTTTTCCAGGTCTTCACAAAGCAAAAAGATCCAGTACTTGACTTTTCTGTTATCCTGTGATCAATGTCTCTAAAACCCTAGGAAAAAAAGGGGGGGAAATTAGAGAAAAGGAACCACAGTGCATTCAATGGGAGCTACAGGAAATGATCCCTAAATTCAAATATTTCTTTGTAAGGAAAAGTGCGAGGGATGGCTGGGTCTTCCGGGGGCCCAAGAAGAACATGTGAGACCAGTAGATGGAGATTTCAGAGACACATACGACAGGTCAATATGAAGAATTTTTCAACTACTGGAGAATGCCACGATGGTCATCGGCAATAGTGAGCTCTGTATTTCGGAAGCATGCGGATACTAGCCAGTATCACATGTTTCAGAGGAAAAACATGTGATACCTGAATTTATAAAAATATATGTAAGATACGTTATATAAAATAATACATGTCATAGCATATTTACATAAAACAAAAAAGTCAAGTGTCAGGAAGACAATTTTAAAACCTGATTTCCTAACTCTTTGCTGAATTCTATTTTATAGTTTTATGCTTTCATATTTTCCCCGTTTCTAGGACCTCTAAACACCCATAAACACTTGCCTTTCAACCCCACAGTCACTTCCTCAGTGATATCTGCCCTCATTTTCTCCTGTTCCAGGAGCTTCTCCTGCCTGAAACCCACACACAGCAAAAGCTGGCTGAGAAAGGGACTCGTGTCCCAAGTTCACTGTAGACAGGGCACAGATGCAACCCCAGTGTCACCTGGGAGACCAGGAGGACTGAGAGCCTCTTTGTTCTCTGCACTCTGGCCCCTGTTCCCCTAAGCTGTGTTGCTGAGCAGCACACAGGGCAGCGAGCAGCAGGACAGGGCCTGGAGATGGCAGAGCTGTCCACAGGAAGTATCCAGGAGGAGACACACAAGGCCTAGTGGTCTCCTCTGTAGAAAGGTTTCCATGTGGCGGTTATCACAGCAACACCGTCTGCCACCCGTCTCGGCCCTGGAGGAAAGAAGTCTTGCAGCCCCAGAAACAGGAAAACACTGTTTTTTCATCTTATAGATGTTCAGGTTCCCAGCTCTTGAGTGCAAGATGGGAGGTCAGAGAACTATGTGCAGAACACCCCACCGGTTCCACTTGCTCACCTCTCCGTGGCTGGCTCTCCCCTGCTCTCCCTCTGGCTTCCTTCACTCACATACCTCTTTGTTACTGCACGTCTAGCCAGGCACCTTCAAAACTCTTGGGACACAGGGGTAGAAACAATGCAATGGCTTCAAACACGTACCTTGGTCCCTCACAGGTGGTTGGCTGGAGCTGGGGGGCGGGGACTCTTGTATCTGCTCAGATCTAGGACCATCACTGTGCCATGGGAGAGGGCTTCCCCCACCACGTTGGCCGCGTGACACTGGTACACACCCTCATCTTCCTTTCTCAGGGGACTGATCTGGGCACACAGCAGCACATTTACAGTTACACACAGCACGAAAGGGACTGCCCAGTTCGTTCTTACTGACACATTTGATCACTTGATCCTTTTCAGGATAAGACCGACTCCTATTTGTCTTCTTGCACATATTGCCAAGAGGCACACAGTGAGACATCCTTTTCAGGAACTCTTTGTACTGGGGACTGAACTCAGGACCTTGGACTTGTGAGGCAGGGACTGGAACTACTAAGCTAAATCCCCAACAGCATGTTTCTTATTGTGGCTTTCACTTTAACAATTTATCTGCACTCCTGTCTTTCACTCTAGCTGCCCAGTCCTTTTTTCAAAGGGGACATGTATAGCTGATGAAGAAACTACTGCAAATTAAAAGAACAAAACTCTACTGGCCAAAGAAGGATGCCAAAAGCATTTCCTAGCGGGACAGCCTTTATAAAACATCCCCAGAGAACACTTCCTGTTTTCTTGTGAAAATGAGGGAATGTGTTTGATTTGAAAAAGCCAACTGCATTCCAAGTCTTTCAGCTGGGTGGAGAATTATCACTGAAACTCTTGTGCTGTGGGGAAACTGAGGAAGACATCCTCAAAGAGCATCCCGATTCTGTTACTCAACCAAACACTTCACTTTCCTGTTTTTTTGTTTTTGTTTTTTTTTAGTAAAAATGCTATTACTGGCATAACAGAACCCTGGAGGAGATCCTAACTGTGCCTCTTCCCTCTTCATCTAACATGTGGTTTTAGGTGGTTTAGTTTCTTATGGATATTGTAACAAAACACTTCCAACGTAGTGGCTTAAAATGCAAATTTATCATCTATAGTTCTGAAGGTCAGAAGCCTAAATGGGCCTCTAGAGATAAAATCAAGCTGCAGCAGCTCTAGGGTATATTCTGTTTCCTGGCCCAGTTCAGGGTCTAGAGGACACCAGTTGTGCCAGTGAATATCGCCAACCAGGCATGGCAGCACATGCTTGTAACACCAGCACTCTGGGAGGCTGATGGAGGAGAATCCCAAGTGCGAGTCTTCCCTAGGCAGTTTTGTGGACCCTGGCTCAAAATTTAAAATAAATAAATAAAGAGCTGCATATGTAGCTCAGTATTAAGATACTAAATTCAAACTCAGTAGCAAAAGAAAAAAAAGATTGTCAACTTGACTCGATTAAAAGAGGTGATTTGATGGTGACAGCACTAACGTCCTCAATGGGATGTGACTCTGAAGACTTCACGTGGTCCCTGGCCTGGTCCACACTGACGTTCACTTCCCCTGCTCTGCTTCCTGCCTGCTGTATCCTTCCACCCTGCCCTCTTCCATGATGTCTTCGAACTGGAGCCAGTGGATTATAGATTGAAATCTCAAAAGCCTGAACCAAAATAATCTCCTGCCAACTGAAAGTGTCAAATATTTTGTCCAGCAATGGGAAGCTGACAAATTCAGCAGTGCACCATGGCTGTGGCCCCTTCCACCAGCTTCAGCACCAGCAATGGTGGGTGGAGGTCTTTTCACACCACCCTGCCTGACCCTTTTGCCTCCTGATTCCTCATTTAACCACCTGGGTAAACCAGGCTCCTCTCTACCATATAGGCAGCTCCCCAGCAGCCTTAATCTTCCTTGTCACATAGCAAGACCCACTGACAGGCTCTGAGCAGTGGGATGTCTCGTCAGGGCCACTGCAGCAGGTCCCTGCGCCCTCAGAGGTGACACAGCCACTGGAAGGCCTGTGAGATGAACCAGTAGAGCTTTGAGAGCTATCACCCATCACAGAAAGACAAAGGACATTCGTACAGGTCAGCTGGTAATATGAGATAATCTGAAAAACTCACC
The DNA here is from genome assembly GCA_004026965.1 of Petromus typicus. NCBI lineage: Eukaryota > Metazoa > Chordata > Mammalia > Rodentia > Petromuridae > Petromus > Petromus typicus. The sequence goes on along the minus strand of PVIR01037470.1, from coordinate 8,327 downwards.
AAAATCCAGGCTGTGGCCTCGTGGTCAGAAGGGCCCCCTCGCAACTGCACAGCCATATTGACATGGTCCCCTGGTAGCTCCTCCAGCACCTCAATCCCCTCAGGAGACTGTGTGACCTGGAGCAGACAGAGAAACCATGAGACTCTCAGAGCAAGTGTTTCAAACACCCTGCCACCTGCATCTTCCTAGGGGCTAAAACTGAAATCCTTATACAAATAACATTCAGTGCTTTTGAAACTTGAATCTGTGTACAAACAGCACCCCCTGCTGGATGGCATGGCCACTAACATCGCCACTATTTAAAGGCAGAAGCAGTTCAGTTTTAAGACCCCCATCAGGACTGTTGAGCCACAGAGATGTCACAAATCATCTTCAAGAAGATTTACATTTGGAACAAGATTGAGTCTTTTGCTCTCAGCCAAATTAGCAGATTCTCAGGTGCCAGCCGGTCTCAGATAGCCTCATGGCCAAGGCAGCTGATAGCACAGGATGGACAGCACATTTAAAGGAAGAATATTAACCACCCACATCTATCTGTCTCTGTCTCCCCTAAGTGCACATGCCCCGCCTCCCCAACATGCACATGAGTTCTTGGAGAGAAATACCTTCCTCCACGTGATGACTGCGGTGGGCACGGCCCTCACCTCACAGAACAGGGAAACCTGCGCTCCGGTGACATTGTGAACGCTCCGAGGAGGGAGGACGACCACGGGGGCTGGGAAAAGAAGAGGAGGAAACACAGGCCTTACTCTGGCAGGTCCCCAGGCTTCCTGTCCCTGAGGGTGCCCTGCGTGAGGGCCTCGGAGACCCCTGTTCTGAGGGGTGCAGTGGCTCCGCCATAGAGGAGACATTTCCCCATAGGAGGGATGGCAGCGGGAGATTTCCTCACATCTGAAAGGCTTCCTGATCCACCGCGATTGCTTTGTCACCAGGAAAATGGCCTTGAGAAGCAAGGTGAGTTAGCAAGGCCAGCAGAGAGCTCTGGCCTCGCACGTTTTCCTCGTGGGGTCCTCCTGGGCCCCAGCTGCCCTCTGTGCACGGTTCAGGTGTGTACAGCAGCGGCCTCCTACAGGGCATGTGCCATGTCACTTACGGCAGAGACTGCAAACATGGGTTTCTCTGCTTCTGTGTGCAGCTTCCAGGGAGAACACCACTTGCACTGCTGCTGGCACCCTGGAGTGAAGCCCTCACCCCATCTTGGACACAGCAGTCTGCAGACACCAGGCTGTACCCCGCTGTGCCCCCAAGCAGGGCTGGGAACCAGTGAAGGGGCTGAGGCTCAGTGGCTCTGAAATGGGGCAAATGCAGCTCTAGGCTGCCAGCCATGGCAAGAAGCAGAGAGGAGACCGTAGGCTTTCTGTGGGCACAAGTTGGAAACTCGTCTCACAGCAAGGGTGTGGGGGCACACGCCTCTAACTCCAGCACTCTGCAAGGCTGTGGCAGCACAGCAGGCTTGAGCCTAGCTGGGAAGCTCAGTGATTTCATGAGATTCTGTCTAAAAATAAAAAAATAAGGTCTGAAGGTGCAGCTCAGTAAGAAGGCCTTGAGTTCAACTTCCTAGTAAGTCACAAGATGAAAACAAACTCAGAAGCCCACACTCCATGCTCCACCTCCTTCCCCACTAGCATCTTCTCAGTCTTCTCTGCTCACACCCGGCTGCAAGAGTCAGGTTCAGCCTCTTTGGCCTTCAGGCCCCGCCTGGCTTTCCTTCTTCACAGGGGACCCCGCCCGGCTGCACTAGTCACCCTGTAGGCTCGGCTGAGCAAACACTCCTGGGACCAGGGGGCCTGCACCTTTTGGGTCTGGTGAGTTACAGCCAGCCTTGCAGTCCAGGTGTATCTACCTGGTCTCTCTTGTGGCAGACAGGAAGTCCAGCCACCCTGGCATCTAGGGTGCCAGATGGAGCCTGGCCATTGAAGTGCTCTCAGCTCAGGCCTCCTCCCCTGTAAGCTGGGCATTATATGCCTCCTCCGCAGGGCTGTGCAGGGGACCTAACTAGACAGTAAGGAAGTATTGGCTCCAGTACCTGAAGTGCCAGTGGGAGCTGGGGTAGGAAACAGGCAAACACATGGCTAGATGGAAAAACACAAGGCAAATGAAGGAACCAGTGCATTCATTCAGGACTGTCACACGCCAGGCTCGAGGACTCCAAAGGCTTTGTCTGGCAAATCAGGACAGACTTGCTGCTCTCCCAGGCCTGCTCCGAGAGCTGGAAGGGCTCCCCTCACCCCACCAAGACCGCAGTAAAAAAAAGGAGAACAAAGGGAGGGAGATAGGGGTGGGGAGGGGGGGAGGGACAGGGCTGACCTGCAGCCTCAGGCACAGGTGTGGAAGGACGCAAGAAGAGTAGTCTGGCCCTTCAGAGAGACTGGGAAGCAGGTCTTGTCAAGCCAGTAATCTTAACCCAGAGTGTCAGGCTGGAGACAGCATCCCAACTCCCAGGATCCTGGGCTGACTGGCTGTGACACATCCATCCAGACTTCACTTTCACACGTCCAGTAATGGAGAACTCACTACCTTTAGCAGGTCCTTCCATCTTTGAAGGACTTGGCTGGCAAGAAAGCTTATTCTCATCTGAAGCTAAAATCTGTCTCTGTAAGTATCATCTGCTGACCCTGGAGCTGCCCTCTGGAGCTGGCACCACCACGGGTACCTTGGTTCTTCATGAAGTTGAATACAAGGCTGCCCCACCACCCCAGGCTGCTTCTTCCACTGTTTACTCAGACTAATGCTCCAGGTGTGCCCACTGGACCGCCATGCTGAGGACCCTGCCAGCCCACATCCAAGAGTGCACAAAAGCCCCTAAGAACCAAGCTCTGAGGCAGTAACATTATCTGCTGCCACAAAGAACCCGGCAGCAGCCCCATCTGCGATGACAAAGAGAGGCTAATTTATTCACACTCCCTTCCAGTGCCTCCACCTCAGCCCAAACCAGACCTCCAAGGCTCAGGCACAGCTCCGCGGGCGCTGTCAGGACCCTGTTCCGTCAGAGTCTTCAATGGAGTGAGTCCAGAGGGACCTTCCACCACTGGGTTTCACTTTCACTCAGGTCACATCATAAATTTTAAATGAGATTTCATCACTCCCTTTCAGACCTAAATGAATAAACCAGTAAATCACATTTCCTCTTCCTCACTCGGGTTCCCCTCCCTCTGGTCCTCTTTTTCAATACCTGCAATTAAAGAGGAGGGTCTTGGAAATACCGTCTTTGCCCCTGATTTCACAGCAGGAAGTAGCACGTCTTTTACAAAAGAGACTCCTGCTTTCAGTGTCAGGAGGATGCTTCAGAGTGTTTTTATTTATAAATTTGCACACAGAACTACTCATACTTCCTGGTGTGCAGTTCTAAGGCCTGACAAATCCATCCAGTCATGTAACTACTACTATAACCCAGACACAGAATAGTTATCTCGAGAAATGTCCTCAGGCTGCACTTTGTCATAATCATCTGCTTTTCACTTTAACACATATCATTTTAAATTTAAAACATTTTTCTCTGAAACAGCTCTTCATAGTCAATAGCACTCCTAATAGTGATGGTAACAACGTCATAGGCTCGTGCAGTGTGTGCCATGTGCCAAGCCCTCTTCTGCTGACAGGCTTAGGGAAACATGTATTTCCAAAAATCTTACCAGTTGTCCTTAAGGGGAGACACATAGCGCTGGCAAGCCGTGATGCTGGCTCGAGGCCACGAGCCCTGTAACTGTTTCCAGAACCCCCGCTGTCTTAGCCTGGCCCTAATATTATAGACAGCAGAGTTAGGTAGAAATATAGGCATCAGCTAGAGCAAGGTTCTCGAGGAAGTCAGGAGAAAGGTGAAACACACCACAGCTAAGGCTGGAGACACACATGCTAGCGGCCAGGCCTCGGGAAAAAGTCAAGATGACTAGACCTGTACACTTCCTCCCTGGGCAAACACCGGACCTAATGAAGTCTAGGTAGACAGACACAGCCACCCCAGTGGGTGACCAGAGTCCTTTGGACTCTCTCTATCTATAAGAAGTCTTCGTTCTTTCCATCCACGCTTGTTACACGACTCGTTTTCTACTATTACTTAGTGACTATCTCAAAACCTTGTAGTTGATCATGGCTGTGGCCCGTACCATACCCAAGTGAGCTTTGTTCCATAAAACTCCCCTGTGGAGTGGGGTCCTGAGCTATCCCCTTGGGTCCCTCTTGCTTCCTCTCAGGAGCTGTTCCCTCAGTAAATACCTCCCTACTCTTAACCTCTATTGTTCTTCGAACTCATTCTTCCATTTTTAGAGAATACACCTCTGTTGGGAGACACACTGTTTCATATTTCATCTCCGGTATTATTTCCTGTATCACTAACACCGCTTTGCTTTCCCCCAGCGTACTCTTCCTTATACACTACCCCTTCCATTCTCACACCAGCCCTTTGAGCGGGTGGGTTTATTCCTCATTCTAGAAATGAGGACAACAAGACGCAGCAGATGAAGCCTGGAGGATGGAAACTCAAAGGCAGGTCTCTGGTCCTATGAACTTCTGCACAAAGTTTTCAAGTGAAACGTGTCGTGTATGGACTCCATCTCAGAAGAAGAGGTTAGTTCTCAGGGATCGTGTCAGGGGTCTGCAAGATAGCTCCTAGGTTCAAAGACGGGAGGACTCAGAGCACTCAGCATATGGTTAAATTCATGGCTGTAATGGATGTTAGCACAAAGCAAAGTCATCAGAGGGGAAAAGTCATGGGGGAACAAGCTTCCATGAACTTCTCTCCCAGTAGGTCACATAGGTCACAGCCATGAGCAGAGATAGTATATGTGAAATGCTGTCCAGCCGGCGGCCGTGAGAGCTCAGTGCCCAGGGTGTCACCCGGGCGGCCACACAGGTGCCTCCTTCCCCTGCCCTCCCCTCTCTCTCCTGCTTCTTGGATGACAGGCAAGAAGCAGTTTGTTCCACCACTCACCCCTGGCCTGCTGTGCTGCCCACACTGGAATATCCAAGGAAAACTGGGCTGCTGATCTTGGACTAGAGTGTTCAGAACCATGAGCCAAATAAAAACTTTTCTCTCTGAAGTCACGCCTTAAAGGGAGGAAAGTAACTGCACATCGCCCCCAGAGAACAGTTCTGTGACACAGACACTCCATGAGGTGGGCGATGTGCCTCAGACACTATCAGGACCTTCTCTGTCCCCTGGTGCCGTACTGCAGTGCTCACTGACAACTGCAGGCCGAGGGATGGCACGGTGGCCCCGAGCATAGGAACTTCACAGCTCGTCCGGTCTGTGCCACATCCCACTGCTACAACCTCGCTCATTTTCTTCTTTAAAACGGGCACAGGGGCCCACCCTTCCCCTGCCTGCTCCCTGAAGGCTCTGTGAGCAGCAGTCGCAGATCCTTAGTCTGTGTCCCCTGTGGAGGGACTCCGGGATGCAGCAAGCCAGGCTATCCCACCATGCCTTGCCTGTTCATCTCCCTCTCCTGGCTGCTGGACATGGTACCCACAAGAAGGTCCTGCCTGGAGGGATCAGAAGCCATGGCCACAGCCCTCACCCCACCAGCCTGGCACATAGCTTCTCACCTTCTGCTGCCAGAGCCGTCACGACCCTGGAAGAACCAGGGTTCACCCCTCACCTGCCTTTGACAAGAGCCTGTGGCCCTGGAGGGGAGGTGGCTCCTGCTTAGCTCTGCCTTCCAGTGTGCCAGCTTTCTCCCTTTCACCCGAGGGCTAACTGGCAGGTCGCCAGGTGTGTGTAGTCACACCGCAGGATGTCCACAGTAGTACCGAGGGAGATTCAAATGCTTGGGGTCCAAATGCCAACCACTCAGCAGAGGCAACAGCTAACTGTTTTCTCCTCCTTGTCTGTAGATAGAGAGAAAGTCCCTCACCCTCCAGGGTGAGGGGAGGCAAGTGTGCGCCTGTGTGACTGCGCGGATCTATACAGACCGAAGGGATCGATATAATTACGATAGTGTGTGGTGATCTGTCTCCTTGCCCTGCCAATTAAATGGGTTCTTAATAGCTGGAATGAAAGACCTCTGCAAATGCCTCTGAGATTTCTTTAAAGTAAATGGTGCCAGGCAAAGAAAGAATATCAAAAGTCATCCCACAGGACTTCCTCTGAAGCGCACAGCCGAAGAGTTCAATAACCAACATGCTGAGCAGCCCTGATAATTTATGCTAATAGTCACAATACCATGTGGAACAAGAAACAGCTTAATCCTGCTCCCTGCAGCCTGCGCTTCAAATCCCCTCCCTCAGCATGAAAAGCTTTTGAGCACGAGGCTCCTTTGTCCCTCTGACAAAGTGGCATGTGCTGCCTCTCCTGGTTACCTGGTAACACATGCCTCGGGTTTCTAAGTGGAGCTGAAATTTCAGCCAAAGTGAATTGTCTAAGACTCGGGGTGCCAAGAGCTCATTGGGGTCACTGGGCTGTCTCCTGCAGAGGGCTGGCACACCCAGGCTGGGTCCCATCTGGGCTGGGCGCAGCTTGCTGACTCCAGGGAATTCCCTTTCTCGTGCTTCTATTTTCCTTTCTATTAAATGGGATCGGGGGACCCCCCCCCCCCAGGGACTGTAAACACCAAAGGAGAGGATTGGGGGCTAAGGAACAACCAAGGGCCAGAATTATTCACACGCAGGTCTTTAGGCAGGATCACTGCACTGCCAGGCAGTTAGGGGTGTGTCAGAGCTCGGAAGAAACAGGCAGCATCTAAGTCCACGTCCGAAACCTTTTGCACTGTCCCTCAGCGCCATGGAGACGTATCTAAGAATGTTTCTCTCCTGGGACAGCCTCACCTGTACCTGTGGAAGTCCTCCCTTGCCATCCGGGTGCTGGGCATGGAGAAGCTGCTCAGGAGCTGGGGGGGTGATTTTACCACCGACATCCAGGCAGAACAGCCTGTCTGGCTCTGTCATTTTCCTTCAGCCAGGGTCCCCAGGGGCATTGTTAAACTGTGCTCCTGCTGTGTCTTCTGAATTAAAGATGGCTTTAGGGTAGCTCGGAATGAGGTGCCAAGTGACTAGAAAACAACCTCCCTGTCCACACCTTCATGCTTTACTGGGACACAAGGGCAGGGGTCACACAAGTGCATCAAGACAGAAGGTGACAGGGAAATGGTGCCAGTTCTGAGGTGGGTGACACACATGCTGATGGGAAGGACAGCTGAGTGCAGGAGCTCTGATGCTGTCACTAATGAGGTCATGAAAGGGAGGCCTGGAGCAGCTCTTTATTCCCGGGGCCTAAGCCTGGGGTGGGCCTCGGAGCGCATAGATCAGAGTGGAGGAGCTGTCACATTTACTCGTCATTTGGTAATTTTCAGTGAATTAGGGGTATGGGGTTTCCATCTGCCATCTGTCCTTACTCTGGTAACCATGGCAACCACCATCTGCCTGACTTAATACTCTCAAGTCCTGTTCTGAAAAGCACTGACAGGGTGTTGGGACCTGGGAGCTGGCCAACCTTCACTGGACATCCCGGGCGAGTTCCCCGTCCTTGCTGGGCTCAGGCTCCTCTTTCATAAAAGCAGATTTGGTCCACACATCTTTGCAGTGTCTTTCACACAGAAACAGAACACCACTCTAGGGAGAAATCATCCTAGAGCCTCAGCACCGTGTAGATTCCGGGAGCTGGTCAGCATTTCCTAGGTCTTTGCATGTGGAGTTAGTGTTACCTGTCTGCAGACAAAGGGAATTGCCTGCGAATTAAATGCTGATGAAAGCAGAGTGTAGAATGGAGTGATGGGAACTACAAAGAAAAAGACAGGACCGCTTCAGTGCCACAGGGCAGAAACAGGCATTCGAAGTAGAAGGGACCTCAACAATGAATCCACAGGGGCTGACACAGCCAGACAGGGGAACCAGCCAGCCCGGGGTCGCTGGAGGAGCCCAGAAGCAGCCCAGAAGGGCTCCGAGCCAGCTCTGTCCTTTAGCGGGGGACCCAGCTAGGAAAAGCCACGGTAACTCTCCTGTGAACACGAAGCTGGCCGCTTCAGCTCCTAAAACCAATATCTTTGTTTCCTGGTTCAGGACACCTCCTGTCTCACCTCCAACTGGACCGCCTGGACTTGAGTACACTGGACCTGGAGTAATTGGGGTACGGTGGGGGATGAGGGGAAAAATACAACTCCGGATATGTTGTAAGGGGTGGACTCACCTCTATCCCTGCACCTAGCTTTCCTCCTGAAGCCGAAATCATTACACTGAAGTAGGCGTTCAGTCTGGACTTAGTCTCCAGGCCTAGGACAGCATTCCTCCCAGAGATCTGAAGCCCAGGCCACAAGCTTGCCAGCCATAGGTGCACTCACCCCGCACTCCCCATACCCACTCTAGGCAGAGTAGACAGGCTGTTCTCCAAATCTTTTTTT
>PVIR01037469.1:0-15107 GCA_004026965.1 Petromus typicus | reverse complement strand
AAAATGCTTCTGCAAGGATGTTAATGTACTAGTTATCTAAATGGTGAAGTATAATAAAAATAATTTACTAGACTGTAACACTGTACATATGTATCTAGGTATCCAGTGTATATATTCTCACCCTTCCCCCTCCCCCTCCAGGTGTTCTGGTTTTCACTTCTGATTTGAACCCAGGGCCATGAATGTGACAGGCTACCACAGAACTACATTCTCAGAATTTGTGCCTTTTTTGAATGTCCACCATTAATTCTCTTTTTATATCAGTTTTCTACATCAGATTATTTTTGAATTGAATAAAATAGGAAAATCATCTTTTAAAAGTAAATAAAATTCAAAAGCTACATGTACTCAAACTGGTTAGAAATGATAAATCACAAAAGTGATATAAATTTTGAATGCAAATTGTTATGTAAACTCTTGAAATATGATTCTCTATTTTTCTTTGTTTAGCAATATTTTCTGTCATTAAACTTTGACTCTTCTCTTGCTGTTTTAGATGTATGTACTGTGATGATTAAATCAGGTACATGTTTGTCATTATTGTCACTGGCTTAGAATACATGTTGGTGGGCTATTGGATGATGCTCAAGCTCCCAAGATTTTGTCCTCAGTTTTTTTAGAGTCCATTCCTATGTAGTATAAAAATCAGTATTGATGATGAAATCACAAAATATTCAATGGATCTTTCCCATAGAATTAGACTTTTTCTTTGAAAATAAACTCTATGGGCAGAAAAATATGCATCACATTATGATTGATTGTGATAAAATGCTTGATAGAAAACATTCACGAATGTGCCACAGGTCTAATACAGAGAATCAGCAAATCCAACACCACAAAAAAGCTTATTTGTACCAGTGACTCAGATATTCTTGTAGACATTGTTTGTCAAGGTACATAGTGACCAGAACAATGACAAATGGAGTAAATAGGTGAGGCACAAGAAAGAACGATGTCCCAAAAAGCCATCATAGGCATTTGGTAGAAAAATGAAAATCATAAGAGTTACTGCTCTGAAAAATTTCCTATAAATAATCTAGCACTTTATATTAATATGAAGGATAAATATATGATATCTTGCCAAATAAATTTTGAGAATGAGATAGAATGTTCACAATTAAAATGAAGCAACTTAGAATCAATTATGTCATCATGCTTAACACAGCATAGTATATACAAACAGAAATTTATTATAGAGTATGTGAAAATCTAATTCTACCATTATTGGTGTAGGATTTTGTTCTACCATTATTGGTGTAGGAGTTCTCTGGACTTGGATTAGCTTACATAGAAGACAGAGAAACAATACAATAAGTTAAATGAATCTGGGATAGAGAAAACATTTAAGAGAGAAATTACACTGGTGAAAATTATAAGTATAAGGAAAAGTTGATCTAAACAATAATTCCATAACATTATAAAATTGCTTCTTCTTTAAAGCAATATACACTTGCCATGAGGTATATAAATTGTGTTTCAATGTATGATCCATAAGAAAAATGCCATTGGGATGCTATTTTTGGGGGTTGATTTTATGTCTTTAATTTGTAAGGATGTGCAAGTGAAAATACAGAAAAAAATGCTAAGAAACTAATAAAGAGCATAGTCATATTATCAAGTCTAAATATTCAAGTGTGTATAATTTTTTTTTTCTTGATTGTTTGGGCTAACTTATGGTCTTTGTTAATAAGATTTTATATTTATCTTTTCTTTATATTTCCTTATTCCTTTGACCATTCAATAAATCAAGAAGTTAATATTGGGCCAGGGATTTCGCTCAGTGGTTCCGGCGCCTGTCTTGCAAGCGCAAGGACCTGGGTTCGATCTCCGGTAACCATATACCATACTGGGTGTGGAGACAGGCCCAGCAGCAAATCAGTACCACATACCACAGTGCTGGGCGTGGTGGCTCACATCTGTAATCTCAGCACTTGGGAGGCAGAGGCAGGAGCATTGCTGTGATGAGTTTGAGGCTGAGCTCATGGCCAGCCTGAACTACGAAAAAATGAGACCCTGTCTCAAAAAACCTAAAAAAAAAAACCTAATATAATATTGTTCACAGTACTTCTCTTGGTTGTGTTATACAAGGAGCTCTAGCACTGTGTGTGTGTGTGTGTGTGTGTGCGTGTGTGTGTGTGTGTGTGTGTGTGTATACTGAAGTTGCTGCTTTATGATACAGCAAACTTGGAAACACTTACCCCTTGTAAACATGACCTATATGAATCATTAATGTCATGGGAGAGATCTCCTGCTAAGAAAATAAATGATCTGCTTTCTGCTGAGTGGGAAGCCCTGACTTTTGGTCACAGGCAAGGTGATAGGATCAGGCATCAAATGAGGGCATGGAAACAGAAGACTGTTTAGAATTTCCAGAAGGGAGATTTATTTTACTTTATTTTTCAATAATTCCAAAAGGTCAATGCCAGTAGGGCTGCTGGCACTGGCAAACACTAGTAAATTTGCTGCAGTCTAACACATCATTAAGGGATCCTTGTGATGCAGACCAAAGACGTCAATTTTCCTTTTAGTATTTGTTTCAAGATAAGTAATAAAGGACTTCTTCAAATTCAATAAAAAATACTTTAGAATACTTTATTTAATCTGAGGTATCAAGTTAAATTTAAAAAAAATTGTAGAAGGTCATCTTGGCAAATGGTGAAGTCATAGCTCAATTGCTCTATATCCAAGATTTCACTGGTACCCCAAAACTATTTTTGGTATATTAAAACCTGTGTAGAATCTGTGCTTTTCTCATACAAATATTATTTTAAAAATGTATAATTCAAACTGTTTTCCACTTTCATACAGCATCTTAAGACAGATTTTTTTCCATGGTTCTTGTAGATGTATGGTAACATACACTAAAGATATTAATATTTTTATGAAAGTTGTTTTTGACATTTTAATAATGTTTTCAACATACTACTTTCTTCAAGTACCTCTGTAAATATTTTATCATAAGAAAAATGTATGTTTTTTAATGCAAAAGGATAAAATGTACTTTCTTAACAGATGACAATATTATGCTTTGAGGCCTAGGAGAAGGACTGAGGTCCTAAATGTGGAGCCCACAAATGGAACCAATGGCCACATAAAAAAGGAAATTCATGTTTTGAAATCAAAGATATCTTCTTGCCTTATTTCTTTTGTGTGAAATTACACAGATAAGCCTGCAGACTGCCATCAGAAATCACCCTCATCAAAACCTTTCCCTGCTGCCCGCTTGATTATGGACTTTGGCTTCTGCAACAAGGAGATGGAAGTTGCTCAAGCAGTGGGAAGTCACCGTGGCAATGTGCAGTTGCACATTGGTCTGTGTCGCAGTGGAGGAGCGCTGCACTGGGAAGTATGTCTCCAACAGATCTGCCCTCAAAACTGCCTACCCTCCCCTTCCCTGCAGAGTAAACACAAATCCCTTTTTCCAAGGAGGAGGGAGGCTTTAGTATCTTAGAATGTGTTTGAGGAAAGAGACATTGCCTATCTTTATTGTATTGCTTGAAAAAGATATCTGAGTTCTATTCAGTAATAACAAAATTGTTTCTAACTTAGAAAGTTATTTACTATAGAGATATCCTCAAAACGATAATCCAAGGTGATGGATTTCCCGTGGAGAGCTGCTTTCCAACAAATAACAATGGTCAGCTTGCTGTGTTAAAAATTTTAAATTTTGAGTGCTGTATAGAAGTTTGATAGGGTATTATTCTTTGCAACATTCATTGTTTTTTCTAAATGAAAATAATTGCATTGTTCAGGCCATGTAGTAATTATGAAGTTAATAAGCAACTGAGAACAGTTCATATTAGTTTACAGGGTCTTTTATTTCTACAAGAAATGTGGTATTTAATCTCTTTCAACTCAGTCTTTTGCTGGGGGTCAACTACTTATGATAAATTGAAACTTGTGTAGTAAAAAAGGGATCTAGATAAGTAGTTAAGATGAGCTTCATTATGCTTGTTCTTGCCTTTGAAAATGTGCTGCTGAAAGTGGTCCTTTTGTTTTCTAGTTACTGTCCCTCAGGGTACATACAGAACAATCTCACTAGGCATTTCTCACAGGAGGATGCCTTGGAACAATATGAGTGTCAAATGCTGTAGGAGTGAAAGAGCAGAGGAGGGGCACAAAGCTCATGCAGAGATAATAACTGATGAAAACACAAATGGGACCGAGATGGTTAAGAGTGTGTGATGTCAGAGGTCTTCTGTGAGGCCCTGTGGGGTGATGTTAGATCTCTGCAGTGAGGCCCTCTGGTCTATGTATTATCCCCATCATGGTGACCAATCAGGCTGATACGAAAAGCTGACCAAAAGCTGAGGCTGCACTGAAGTCCTTTATAGCAACGAGGTGCAGGAGGAAGGAAGAAGTAAGGAAAAACAAGAAAACATAAGTGGAGGTACTTTATTCACCATTTATCCTCTCTGGCGCTTTCTGTTGGTATTACACTGGGAAACTCAAAAAATCAGTTGGAAAATCATTTATGTAAGATCTCAAAGTAAAGCACTGAATGGGTTTGAAGTTGGGAGAGGATGAGTCCTGTACTGTCACAGTGAGGAGCTACAGAGTAACTTCCAAGGGGAGCTTATAGTACACCGTTTTGGCAGGAATGTTTCCTGAGGCTCCTAGTGTTCACTATCAAAACTTCAAATGTGTGTTGCCAAATCTTTCCTCAGGTAGAAACATACCTTCATTGTAAGAGATGTTGTTGCTTAATGGCAAATGAGTATTTCTTTGCAATATATTACTAACATATTACGTATAGTTTTTGATGGAGACTTGCTATCATTCCAGTTTATAAAACTGGACACATAGCTGAATACGAGTGTCAAAATCTGCTATGAAATTACGCCCTTTGGCATTTCTGATTACTTTTCCCTCACATACTCTGGAAGATTCAGCTATTTTCCTTTGGGTCTTCTATTTCTCAAGGACTGCAGAGTATAAAAGGAATATCTTACCATTCTTTTTGGATACATACATTTCTTCTAATGTATATATCTTAACATTTTGTTTAAACATATGTTTGCCTAGATGATGGTTTAAAATATAATACAAATCACTATTATGAATACTTTTCATTCATGTGGAAAAGAGACAGAATAGTAACTTCTATTCTCTGAATCACTCTCCACAGGTGTTGTCTTTGTGAAGTGTAGTGGGCTTCACGGTTGGGGAGTGTGAGGCACAGAGTCACCACGCGGACCCCGGAGAAGGTTTCTGGAATGCTTTCAGTTTTTAATGAGGCTAACATGTACTTATATAGCATACAGTTAGAGGGCATTGTGAGGGCTGAGAAGGGGTGAGTGTCCATTGGTTTAACGTAGGGTCTTGCCTAATAAAGGGATTCTGTGAGCAAAGGGGCTTACTGAGCAGGGGGCTTACATGGCACGGGCATAACTAGGGGGGAGTTGGGGCCATGGATGAGAAACAAAGAATGGTGGGTGTCAAGAAGGCCACTAACAAGGCTCAAAGCATGGATGTGAGTGTGCTCAAACCCCTAAGGATCTCTGAGCCTGTAGGGAGTCTAGCTTCAACCTCAGGCACAGGAAATAGATGTATGATGCACTTGTCCTAGCCAAATCTGAGCCTCTCCCTTACACAGGTACTACTTAGTGTTTCTTGTGAGCAGCACGCTATGCTCCAAGTAGGGCTCCAGCAAAGTCAACATCCTTTCTTACAAACTGTGTCTGGTGAGTCATCCTAGTGATGTTTCTCAGTTTTTTACAATGTTTCCAACTCTTTGACAAAAACCAACATGTAAAATAAAGACATACATAAGAAATGTCTGTTAATTTTTCTCACAAAGTTTAGTGAAGACTTGGGTAGCATTTCACACATTAAATTTTTTATCCCCACCAGCTAAGATGTTAATAATTCACTGGCTGCAGAAATTAGACTTCTGTGTATCATTTTCATTCATGTTGCTTGGAAAATGCAACAGGGTCATTGCTTAGATATATGGCATAAAATCAATTTATAATTTAAAAAGTTTATGATTACATCTCAGCATTTCTAGGACTCTTGTCACTGTGAACAGAGTATTTGTGTCCTTCCAACTCATGTGCTGAGGGGCTGTGCTGTAGCTCAGAGGTAAAGTGCTTTCCAAGGATTTGTAAGGCCCTAAGTTTGACCACAGCCAAAAGAAAGCAAAGTACCTGATGAACTAAACCCCAGTGTCCATGTGACTCTAATTGAGGATAGGACTGTCTAAGAAACCAATTAGTGTTTAAAGAAGCCATGTAGAGCTCTAACCCTGTAGTGTTTTGATTTATATATGCTGAGCTGAAGGGACAGATTCAACATGCAAGGTAGTAGTGTCTAAGTCAACCCAGCCAGTGGGCTCTGAGGGTTTTGATGGCATCAGACCATCACCACACCAAACAAATTGTTCTACACCCACAAGGTCTGGTGAAACCTTTCCTGCACTCTCTTGGGCTTGCTGAGGACTCATCGTGACTTCTCCTCTGTGGGTCCTGCTCTGCATCTGTCACACTATTATATTCCGAAGCCCATAACTCATCAAGTTGCATACGTTCACAACTGAAGATATATTATGTCTTAGGAGAAATCATTGCAAAAATATTCTGTGGTTTTACATTTTACTAAAGTTACTGTTTCTAGAAATAGATAGCTCAGTACACAATACATTATATACATGTACTAAAATATCACATTGTACCATAGAAATATGTACAATTATCAAATCAACAAAATTTTAGAAAGTCAAAATCACAATATATCTATAATAACATTCTGTAAAACCTTAGTTAAGTAAAAAATACAAGCTTTTATGAATTATATAATATCAATACATGTCAGGGATGATATGTGTTATATGAATAACCCTGTTGCCTTTCACTCAGAAAATAAATTTTAAGTAACTGAAGGATGAAGAGAAAAAAAGAAAATGAAGAAGAGTAGAAAAGAAAACTAGAGTGAAGAATGAAGAAAAGACAAAAGGAAAATATACTTCTCTCTCTCTCTCTCTCTCTCTCTCTATATATATATATATATATATATATATATGATTAAAAATTAACAAACCTGGAAGCAATCATAATTTAATATTTTAAGCATAAAAAACAGAGATACAGATCAGAAACAGAAGCATAAGCTGTCCTTTTCCACCTCTCTCCCCCAAGGAGAGATCTGGGGCTGATGTCTTCACATAGGGAATCTGCACAAGTGGCACAACGCTGCTGACCAGCCACCGCTCCGCATGAGATCTCTTGATCTTTTCCATGTTTGGCCCTCAGAGAATGGAAGCGGTCATGGTGGACAGGCTTTCACCAACAGGGCTGCTTGTGACTCAGCTTTTCTGATGAGAGCATAAACAACAGGCATCTTCAATTCACTGTGGGAGTACACTGAGTGAGTGGGAGTACTTACACCATCAGCTTGAGTCTTGCTCTGGTATACGTTCACTCTCCAAGTCTGATTATTAGACCAGCAACTGGCAGCACCTGAGAACACAAAGTAAATGTGGTCTTGTAAGTACGTATCTGCGCTTCACAAGACCACTGTGCAAGTCTATGACATTAGAGACTGAAAGCATTTTCTTGGCTGACTTCAGAAATACATTAAGTGATATGTTTGGCTTGGTTATGTTAAGAATGACTACATAAACCTGGTATCTCCTCTGTCATTCCTACACAGAGCTCACAATACAAAAATCAACAAAGATGACTTTTCAGATGGAAAACCAAACTGACTTTAGAGAAAGAACTGAAAAACCAAGGAAAATGATGCTGACTTAAATGGAAAATGTCTTGTTAGAAACATGGCAAGAAGTTTGTATAAAGGATATTTTACAAACAAATTAAAGGGCATAATTTCTAAAGAGCAAAAGACTAATGTGTTTTCAAGAAATGAGTGGCACATAACTATTTAAAGTATTTATTCACAAAACAAGAGAGTAAAGACTCTCAGGAAATACACCCAGGCAGATGTCAGTGGGAACTGGAGAGCTGAAGGAACTAGCTGAGAAAAATAAAATCACACCAATACAGCAAGAGTAAGTACATTCTAAACCTCACAAATGGGAGCAGATGTGGCTGGAAGTGGAATCCTGCAGACAATGGAGAAAATACCTCTTAAAATTAAGTGAATGCAGAGGAAAAAACCAAGATTAAAACAGTGAGATGAAGCACAATAGAGTCAGAAGACAAAAGTGTTTCCACATGTGCATAATTGTCATCCATGAGGTAAAAAACTCAATATCATTATCAAAATCAATTTTTCAGAAGTAAGTGGAAGTTCCCCACAAATAAGGTTTCAAGATATCCACAGAACAGAATTCACAGTGTCCTGAAGTATCATCTCAGAACTACTTGGTCCAGGAAATAATCAGGTAATAAATTGAAAGTGATGGGTTAAATATCATCTGTAATACAAGGAAGAAAAGAAACGTGGTGCAAAGAGGAAATGTCAGAATAGCTTCAGATCCATTCATAGAAGTGCTCGATAGTGGCAGATAATAATGTTACAGATACAGACTTCTAAGAAGGAAAACAAGTGCATATTCAAGCACTTGTCAGGCAAAAGGAAAAAAAATAGAGTCAAAGCTTATGAATATAGGGGATTAACATGTTGAAAGGAAGGCAGGGCAATGGAAAAAAGGAGGATCAATACACATTACATACAGCTACAAATTCTCAATGATGAATGTGATCATGTGATCATAATTTTTACTTGCAATGTACCAATAAACTCAATAGAAAAAAACCAAACTAAGTATAAAAAAACAGAATGAGAGAGGAAGTACTCCAACAACAGACCCTTCTGGGGTATAAAAAGAAATAAATAGAAGCAAGAAAAATAAACAAACAAAAATAGATTATTATCATTAAACCAATAAATAATAGATCAAGAAAGGTATCATGAGAATCCAAGCCACAAATGTAGAATGAAATCCAAGCAACTATTGAAATGGAATTAAGAAAAAATTCAGAAAAAATAAACACATAAATAAACATCTCACATTATATAAAATCAACTCATTATGAATAAACAATTTTAAGGCAAGACTTGAAATGCTAAAGGTACTGAAAAAAAATGTAGCAGAAAAGTTCCAGTACATTGATTTGGGCAATGCTTTTTGGGTAGAGCAAGTGGAGTACAGACAACAAGAGCCAGTACAGAACTAAAGATTGGATAAAGAAGTTGTGGAGGGGCTGGGGATTTTAGCTCAGTGGTTCTGGCGCCTGTCTTGCAAGTGCTAGGACCTGGGTTCAATCCCTGTTAACCACATAAAACAATACTGGGGGTGGAGACTCATTCACCAGCAATCAGAACTACATTCCACAATGCTGGGCGTGGTGGGTCACATCAACACTCGGGAGGCAGAGGAAGGAGGATTGCTGAGTTCAAGGCTGAGCTCTGGGCCACCCTGAACTACAACAGTGAGACTGTGTCTCAGGAAAAAAATTTTAAAAAAGAAATTGTGGAGATTTTAAATAAAATATTTTAAAATATTTTAAAATAAAATAGAGTATTACTGTACCATAATAAATGATAAATTAAAGTCATTTATAGCTAAATGGATGCACCTCAAAGTCATATTCATAAGTGAAATAAGCAGGACACACTCAAATAAATACCATATAATTTCTCTCGTGTGAGAAACTAAAAGTGTAAATGTTCAAAATGTGGAAAAGTTATTGTTAAAAAGGAAGGAAATCTTCATAGAGGAAGAGGAATTGGGGGGAGGGGAAAGCAAAGAAAGGCAAGAAAATATTTGATGGTAAAACAGAAAAAAACTTGAAAATAAAACATGTATATTGGGGAGTGGAGGTGCTAAAGAGAGGGAGGGGGAATGGGAAAAAATAAGAATTGATCTATGTCATGTGCAGGTATCAATTCTCAATGATGAATGCAAAAGTAAACTCAATATTAATACAGGCAAGTGTGATTATATGGGACCAAAGAGCTTTGTTAGAGAAAACGAAACAATAGACTAAAGAGGAAAACATAGATGGAGAAATACCATGCACGTAAAACAAGGTTAATGTCAAAAGTATAATGAATATATATTTATCAAAAAGAGGTAAAAGTTCCCAGCATGTATATGAAAGATGTGTCCATCATCCTAAACAGTTAGAAAAAAAGATGCAAATCAAAACCTCACAAAAATTCCCTCTCACATCTTCAGAATGGTGTTATTAAAAGGCTGGGTGATAAAAGTTGCAGACAAAAATATTGAGAACAATGAATACTTGCTCATGTTTGCTGGAATGTAAATTAATACCTCTATTTCAAAAGGAATAAGAAATTCTCTGAAAGAATAACATGTGATCTAGAGATCCCAATTCTCGTTTTATAGTCGAAAGAACTGAAGTACATATGCCAAAGTAATATCAAAGTAATAATTTGCATGCTGATTTCATTATTATTTACATTAGAAATCAAACTTATTTGTGATAGTCACTTGTAGTGTCACAAGACATTTAAAAACTGAAACACTTATATCCAGATTCCAAGTATACTTGTGTCTTCACAATGGAATAGAAAGCTTGATTTATTGTTTTATTCTGGCATTGAGAAAAAGTGGAAATGGAGAGATTACAAATTCCAGGTTGACCCATGTAGAGCTTAATATTCCTTGTTAACCAGAAAGACTTGCCTGCTTTGTCATCTTGGTAGTGTTCTCATGGCAAGGGTCATGGGATTGTGTGGGACAAGTCTGTTGATGATTCAGTAACTCAGGACTTCTCTCACATTTCCTGTTAGAGTGGTCAAAAGAAACTGTAAAAAGCTCTAACAATGCAATATCTAAGATAAATAAAATTGTCTAGAAGAGTATAGACACTGCTGCTAGTCCTCTTAGAACAAGATCTTTTACAAAGCTTTCCCTCAATTTTTGAAGTCATGCTTGGAAATAAAGCCCAAAACAAAGCACACTTATGGCATGTGCAGATCAGGCGTGGCATTTCTGGGAGATTCCTAAACCTTGGTGGATTAGCTTACTCTTTTTTTTTTTTTTTAGATGTAGACTCACTTTTGTAGTTCAGGCTGACCCTGAGCTCACTATGTAGCTCAGCTAAACCTTGAACTCACAGCAATCCTCTTGCCTCTGACTCTCAAGTGTTGGGTTTACAAGTGTGAGCCACCACGTCTGGCACTGTGATATATATGGTACTGATTGCTGGTGGGCATGAGTTACCATGCCTGGCCCGACATTGTTGTATGTAGTTACCAGGGATTGAACTCAGGATCTTGTGCTTGCAAGGCAGGTGCTAGAACCACTGAACTAAATCCTTGGCCCGATTAACTCACTCTTAGCTCCAGGTTTTGACTGTTCATTGCTATGTACAAGTCATAAAATTGCTTTACTTAACTTATTGGACAACTTGCTCTGTCTCTCAGTCCACACAAGTGGATTGGCACTGATACACACCACAATACAATACACGGTGAAAATGCCTCATACAGAATTTACTGTGAAAATGAGAAAATAATAGTAATGCTATTTATTGAGATTAATAATATGAAAATTTGTTGCAAAGAGTCTCAACTTTGTGATTTATATTCATTTGATATTTTATTTACTTTCTTTCAAGACCTTAGCTGTCCAGTTTCTCCTTCTCATACTGAAGATTGTCTCCAAAAGGGTGGAAATTTTAACATCAAACCCAGAGGTAATTTCTCCTCACAACAAAGGAAAAGAGAAGTGCAGTATCAGCCGCTGATGTAGTACATTATTCATGTTCCCTCATGCTTGGATTTAACTAGCTCAGAGATCCTTTCTCTGAACTGTGTCCTTCTGCTGGGTGGGCTGGTGCCATCATGTACAGGCCTCAGACTTCATTAGCTCAGCCCTTCTTTAGAAACTGTTTGGCTTTGCATTAGTCACAAGTCATTAAACTATACTTTCTTTTCTTATTGATTCCCAGTGATTGAGGGGACATTATTCTAACAGGTGCAATTCCAGAGAGAAGGCGTGCCCCTGAGATTTGCAAGCAAACTGATAACCTATTATCCAAGCTCACTGTGAGAACAGTATTTTATGTGTCTTTGGAAATGATATTATTGATCAGGTAGTGAAAGTTTCTTCTGACTTTCTCCCCTACCTTTGATAATTAAAGAGATACTTCAACATAATTTTCTAAGTTGCCCATGCACACAAAAAACAATGTGAAGCAAGTGATTGACAGTTTCTACATTTGACTACATAAAGGCCTGTATGCTAACTGAACACCAGCAAATGTTTAACTTGGTTATCACCCTAGAAAGCATGTTTTAAATTCCACAGAGTGGAGACAGGGGTAAAATTAGAAAAGATGAGAGATGAAAATGATCGATGTACAGTGTGTTCATGTATAAAAATAACACAGAGAATCCTATTAATTTGTATGATTAGAATGTATTGATAAGTATAATAAAACTCACATGTGATTGAAAAATTCTTTTCCAAATAATAATATCATGAAAACATTGTTTTAAATATACACTTATGTTTTATTTTTCAGATTTATAATTAGCAACTAAAATGATAATCTATAGTTCTTTTTATAATATAAAGTTTCTATCAAATTTATGACACATAATTTATAACAAATATAAAGTTTTAGAATAAAATAATCCCTGATATTTTATGTTACTTAACATTGCACTCAGTAATGAAGACTAGAATACAAAAGCTTTGTGACTTATGTTTGAGTCTCCTACACCCTTTACCATGTTGTTTATGCATTAGAACTATCGACAACAGACCGATTTAGTTATCTAAATCATGAAGATAAATAAACCTCTCCTAGCCAAGAGGGTGATATACACCTGTAATCTTATCACGTGAGAGACTGAGGCCAGCTTGGGCTACATAGTGAGTTTAAGGCCAGTCTGAACTAAGTAGTGAGTCTCTATTTAGAACAAAACAAAACAAAACAAAACAAAAAAACAAAACAAACTCCTCTTTTAAGTAGTAGTTGTTGAATATTTTGTCCCAGTTACAGCAAAGTTATGAGGGTAGATTTTGGTACCAGAGAAGTAAAACTGTTGCTATGATTATGTTTGGTGAATGTGGTTCTGATATTTGAGTTGGTTTACAGGAAGAGTTTGAAAAGATTTAGTGAAGGCAGCTGGAGAATCCTACATAGCGGTAAGTAGAGCTTGATGTGTGTTTCTGGTCAGAGCTCAGAAAACCACAGTACAGATAGGACAGTGGACAGTTAGGTACAGTCTCAGAAAATGTCATTTGGGAATGAAGATCCCAAAGTATTTAGACTAAAAGTCATGTGTGTATATCCAGACAAAAGAATTAGCTTCATTTTAATAGGTCCTGTAACTTCACAGGAGACTGAGGTTAAAGGCAATGAACTAACTGACCTGATGGAGGACATTGAAAAGTGGCTCAGTGCTCAGGCTGTGGCATGGATGGCCCTCCTGCTTTGATCCACAAATACAATGAAAGAGGGAGGAAAAAAAAACAGAGTTGAGTAAAATTCCAATTGACTCAATCTAAGGCTCGAGCTGGTGGCACACTCTAGAGTCATGCTTGTATATTATATGGAACCCAAAAGTTATGCAGTCACGTAGAATTTTACATAGTTTTAAAAGAAGATGCAGGAGGCCAGTCAGGGTGTCTTGACAGAGGATACTGCCTAAATCTGTGAAGGTGAAGCTGAAAGTGCAGTGGAGACTCCTGCAATTTGGAGATGACTGTACTTTCAACTGTCAGATGAAGAAAGTTGCTGGTAATGAGCCAAGCCTGCTTAAAGAGAGGTCAAGAGGGCTACAATAGGCAGGGCCATGGGGCAAAGGTTGCCTGATACTTTTGGAATTTACTTTCACTTTCACTTGCTTGAAGGTTGCACAAACACCTGGGTTTCAGTCTTGCTTTAATGGTATTCTTTTTTGTTTCTCTATTTCTCCTTTTTGGAATGGAATGTTTCCTCTAAGCCATTGTATTTTGGAGGTGCACAACCTTTTTTTGTCTCTTGTGGGCCTTATAGCTAAGAGTTTACCTTGAGTCAGTCTCAGAAACTATGGAGTTAGGTTTTTCTGTGGTACTGATAGTGTTAAGACTTTGGAGAATCTTAGAGATGGACATGAACCTTTTGAGGCCCAGGGGTTAGAAGTTTATGCAAACATCTAAATTGCCCTCCAAAGTGTTAAACTCAGAGGTAGGACCTCATCTGAGGGAGTGGATGATCTGTGTGGGATTTAGAAGCATGTATTCTCCTTCCTAGCTGTTGCCTTCTCTTTCCTTCTGCTTCCTGACTGCCATAAACTGAGTGATTCTCCCAACTTGTCTTTTACCATGCCATTCTTGCCTTAGAGAGACTCAACTCTGAACTAGGTCATGAGTAAAATAAATCTCCACCTCCTTTAATACCCTTTATTGGTACTGATTGTTGTGTCCCTGTGATGAAAATGTACCCAGCACACTGTACCTCAGAATCACGCAAATTTTTAGAATAAGCAATTATCATTAGAGAAAGATGAACTATTTAAGATACAACTTAAACTACAGTCCAAGAGCTAGAAAGAACATGATACATTTTACATAAAATAAAATCTTTAGCATATCAAATTATATATATAATATACAATATATATAATATACTATATAAAATATAGTATATATAATTTAAATATATATAAATATATTATATATTAAATATATTAAATATATATAAATATATTATATATATAATATGTTCTAATATATTTCCTAAAATTGTACATAATAGCACAGATTCTGGTGAAATAGTCTTTAGTGTAAAACAGGTTAAATTAAAATAGATTCTTCTGGGTTGTTTCCAAGATGTAGCAATCACAAACTGGGCTGCTATAAACATGGGTGCACATATGTCAAAGTGTCCATCAACTGGAGACTGGATAAAAAAGCTGTGGTTCTTCTATAGAATGGAGTACTACTCTGCCATAAAAAATGATAAGTTTGAATCATTTCTAATTAAATGGACATACCTTGAGGATATCCTCATAAGTGAAATAAATAGGGCACAGATAGGTACATATCACATCTTTTCTCTGGTATGAGAAAATGAAGATGTAAATGAGTCCTAGCATTGTATGTTATATATTGTGAAATAGAAAATGCTCAATGTAAAATAAGGTGAAAGGGGACAATGTTGAGATTGTAACAAAAAAGT
>PVIR01037467.1:0-15104 GCA_004026965.1 Petromus typicus | reverse complement strand
TGGTTCAGGCTGGCCCTGAGCTCAGCCTCAAACTCACATCACAATCCTCCTGCCTCTGCCTCCCGAGTGCTGGGATTACAGGCGTGAGCCACCACGCCCAGCACTGTGGTATGTGGTACTGGTTGCTGCTGGGTGTGGGTCTCCACACCCAGTATTGTTATGTGGTTACCGGGGAATCAAACCCGGGCCCTTGCGCTTGTAAGACAGGCGCCGGAACCACTGAGCTAACTCCCCGGCCCCGAGTTCCAGAAACTCTTGAGGCTAGACAGGAGGGTGCAAGGTCAGAGCCAGCCTGGGCAATTTTAGTGAGACCCTGTCTCAAAAAGTTGAAAAAAAAAGTCCTCATCTTCAGAGTCCTCCCAACATCGGAAGGATCTGTATGGAGTAGGGCTGACGTTTAGAGCTGATCCCCGGGCTTCCTCCTGGCATGGCCGCTTGCTGGTTCCCGGATACCTTAAGCACAGGGCTAGGTGAGGATTTGCCTGAGCAGCACACGTCAACAGCTAATTCTGGAGTCCTGCCAACGTGTCTTTGACTTATTCTTCTAAAGCCCTCAAAAGGACGTGGAGGCACGGGCAAAAGGCCCAGGGGCGGAAGAGCGGCGCGAAGAGGCCGGGAGAGAGCACAGGTCTGCAGCGACTCGGAAGGGGTAGGAGGACGGTGGAGCCCCAGCAGCGCTGTTTGTTTTTGTCCGAGTAAATCTGTCCTTTTTTACTCTCTGGCCCTGAGACCTCACGGTCCAGGAATTATTTGAGCCCGCCGGAAGTGAAGCTAGAATTCACGGTGGATTTGGAATGCTTATCTAAGTAGTTTGGATTTCACTACGAGGCTGCGAGAGAACCGTATGAAGATTAATCTGAGCTGTGTGCGGAGAAGTCAGGAAAGGGAAAGTTCCAAGCAGGAGAGGCCGGCTAAAAGCTTATTGCTGCAGACCGTGGGGGAAGGCATAGAGGGCCCGAGAGGAGGGCAGCACTGAGTACGACGCGCGGGGACAGACGTGGAGAGATGCTTGTGACACAACCAGCCCGGGTGGAGAAGCAGCAGCCTGCCCAGTCTTCAGTGTGCCCTAGTCCGGGTCCCAGAGTTTTAGGGACTGTGCAAATCAGCGCCTCACCTCACGCACTCCAACCAGCGACTGCATTTTCTGTTGTTCATCTCTATTATTTTAAACAGTTAAATGGTTTTCTCAGACTGAGCATCTAATTATTTCATTGAACAGTACACGGAATGATAACTCTCTAGCACAAATGTCTTAATTGATTTCATATTCCCAGATCAGCTTACATGTGTAGATCTTAAACTATTTCACCATCTGCTGATGCATTATAAATCTAATAAATTATTAATAAAGTATGTGATAAGTGGCAAATATACTTAACAGAGCAGCATTATTTCTGTAGTGTTGCTCACAAATGTCCATTTCTCACGTCAGTGCTTTATTTTCCTTTCATGTTGATTTTAAATATTTATTCTCCATACTCAGGGAAGATAAACAAACGAAGGAAAACACCAGGAGGGAAAGTACGATGACAAATATATTTACTAACCAATTATGATTAGATCAGCAGGATTTAAGAAAACTACATGGACACTAAGGGCGCTGCTACCATTATCTGCCACCATCCTGGAATTCAGCATTTTGATTCTAAAGTCAGAATCAAGAATGAGACATTGGAAAATGTATAAACATCCAAGGCTACAAATTGTCTAGTTATCCAGGAATTAATTGATATTTGTCTTAACTTTTCCTAATCAATTAGCTGAGGGACTACTTCCCTGTGCTATTGTAAGGATTATGTGAAGTAACTTCTGTTAAACTATGAAGTATGCCACATACGTAAGATGCTATCTCTTCAGTTTTCTTAAAAAAAGATATTTAGAGTATGCCTAACTAACAATAATGCAGGAATTTAACCCATAAATGAAGTGAGTCATAGTTGAGTATTTTTAGATAATTGTCTAAACATTCTTCCTGATTGGCCCAGAAGATACTAAACACAGTGACAGGGAGCAGGTGACCCACAAAAGCTTCAGCACTGACATCAGGAGGCTGGCAGCTCATGCTGCCGTCTTCCAGAGCTCACTCTCTCTGTCTCTCTCTGTTTCTCTCTCTCTGTCTCTCTCTCTGTCTCTGTTTCTCTCTCTCTGTCTCTATTCCCCCCCACCCAGGATCTCACTATATTGCCCAGGCTGGCCTCAAACTTACAGCAACCTCCAGCCTCTGCCTCCCACACACTGGGACTCTAGGACGCGCCACCATGTCTGGCCGGAGGTGTTCCCTGGAGCCACGAGAAAGCATCATCAACGCTTTTCACTGAAAAGGGCCTTTTAGGGGCCGGGTTTCGGCTCAGCAGTGTAACATGTGCTAAGCATGTGAAAGACCCTAGCTTCACTCTCCAGCAAAGTGGGAAGTGTACTGTTAGCAATCTATTAAATAAAACAGTTGTTGACCAGCTCTTCTGAGGAGGTGAGCTCAGTGTCACGGTCATGTAAAGTTGAGCCACGCCGCACACCAGTGTGGTATCGCAGGAAGAGAGAGAGGCACAGCACAGGGCTGGCCGACTGGATTTGAATCTCAGCCACTTGCTAGTTTAATTCCTCTAGAAAATTACTTAAACTTCTCTCAGGTCAGGCCCCCTAGCTTTAGAATAAGCATACTTCATACGGTTAGGGTTTCTTTTGAAGATGAAATGAAATGAAGTCTGTAAAAACTTTCACAGTTTCTGGCACAGCGCCTACAGTATATATGCTAATATGTGGGCATGCAAGCTCTGCTTTTGACTTAATATGGTTATTAACAATGCTTTGCAAAAGGGATGCATATGTGTATAGAGTAAATGGTGTCAGAAAAAGTGGATGGTCATATGGAAAAAGTTAAATTTGATCTCTACCTCATGATTTGCCCCAAAATAAATTCCAGGTGTATGAAGAATAGAAACTTAAGAAATAAAACCATAAAAGTAGCCAGGCATGGTGATGCACGCCTGTGATCCCAGCACTATGAGGGCAGCGTGAGGATGACGGCCCAGCCCAGTGTGGGCAAGTTACAGACCTAATGAGACTCTGTCTCACACACACACAGAAAAGGACTAAAATAAAATACCTCTACAATACTGTTGAAACACAGAAATATCTATCTAAGTATAACATAAAACCAAGCAGGTATCAGAATTAAAATTGATAAAATTCAACTGCATGGATTTTTGTTATGATTTTGCATAAGTAAAAAATATAATAAACAAAGGAAGAACTTCGGGAAGTCTGCAACATGCACCACAAAGATATAATCTCCTTAAAGGGCTCTAACCAGTGTATGTTAAGAGATCAGTAAATCAGTGATCACCCAGCCACTCAGGAGGCAGACAAAGACAAATTCCTAATTCCAGGGCAGCTACACCTGGCAAGCCCTTGTCCCCACCCAGGCGTGGCGGCACACGCCTACGACCCCTGCACTCCTGCCAGCTCTCACGCACGTTTGAAGGCAATCAGAACTGGCATATCTCTATGAGACCATTAGGAAATATCTAGGATCTATGAAAATTACTCATGCATAAATCCTTTGAACCAACCATTCATTTCTAGAAATCTGTAATTTCACCAGTCAATATGACAAATGTATATAGGTATTTACAGAATCATGGTTTATAACAGCAACGCTTTGGAGACTATTTCAATAAATTGTGGCATATTCAAAAATAAATAATTAAAACAGCACCATCTGCCCACTGTGAGAGATACAGCTCTACAGATACAAATGTTCCTGTTATCTAGTGCTGTCCAATCCTCTTACTCTAATTCACCAAGTTAAAATACTCTCTCACCCTCTCTCATAGTTATTTGGTTTGATTTTCTCAGTGGGGCGATTCTCCCCAAGTCTTTCTGGAATATGATGGTGGCTGAAATTGGTGTTATCTGAAGGATCCACTGGAGGACTCTTGTGACCCATGCTTGGACTCCCGCATATGAGGACTTTGCTTATGTTGTCTTTTGTCTTACTTGAAGCAGATGGAATAGCTGGGAACAAACCAGGAATCAATTTCTGTGTGTGTGTGTGTGTGTGTGTGTGTGTGTGTCTGTGTGTCTGTGTGTCTGTGTGTGTCTGTGTGTCTCTGTCTGTATTTGTCTCACTGTCTCTGGCTCTGGCTCTGTCTTTTTTTGCATGCAGCCGCCCCACAGTGTGGAGTTCTGACTCAGCTGACTGAAGACCTCAAGAACACGGACTCCAAGCTGTTCTAAGACACTGGAAACAGAAGATGCCAGTCCTTTTAAAGTCTGGAACTTCTGGGCACAAAGGTGCACACTTGTAAGCCCAGCACTCTGGAAGGCTGACAGCAAGTTCTGGCCCGGCCTGAGCAATTAGCCAGAACCTGTCTGGACTTTAAAAGAGCTATGATGTCGGGGCTGGAGATTTAGCTCAGTGGTGCTGCCGTCTGCCTGGGCAGCACAAGGCCCCAAATTTGATCCTTGGTAACCACAGTGCTGGATGTGGTGACTCACGCCTGTAGTCCTAGCAATCAGGAGGCAGAGGCAGGAGGATTGCTGGAGTTCGAGGCTCACCTGGGCTACATAGTGAGCTCAGGGCCAGCCTAAACTACAAAAGTGAGACCTTGTCCAAAAACAAACAAACAAACAAACAAAAAAGAGCCGAGGTCAACCCCCAGTACCACAAAAATTAAATAAATAATACAATAAAGTCTGAAACTGGCACAGTGTTACCTTTGTTGTTTTCTATTAGACAAGCAATCCCACACCCCACAAGATTCAAGGGCAGGGAAAATCTTGTGGTGTGGGGTTCTGATTGCTGGTGAGCATGAGTCTCCATGCCTAGCTTTGTTGTATGTGGTTACCAGGGATCGAATCCGGGTCCTTGTGCTTGCAAGGTAGGTGCCAGAACCACTGAGCTAAATCACTGGCCCTATATAGTTAATTTTTTAAATACCAGTTTCTAGCTGGGCATACATTGTGCAGCTCCTGGGTGGAAGATGGACTGACCCTAGAAATTCAAAACCAAACTGGAACGTATAAGAAGGTCCTCCTCACTATATTTAGCTTTCTATTCTTCAGTGTTAAAATGTTATGTAGGGCCGGGAATTTAGCTCAGTGGTTCCACTATTTCCCTGGCAACCACAAGGTCCCTAGTTTGATCCCTGGCACCATATACCACAGTGCCAGGTGCGATGACTCACGCCTGTAATCCCAGCACTCGGAAGGCAGAGGCAGGAGGATTGCTGTGAGTTCGAGGCTAGCCTGGGCTACATAATGAGCTCATGGCCAACCTGAACTACAAAGCAAAACCCTGTCTCAAAAAACTTAAAAAAAAAAGTCTTATCTAAAAGATGGTTCCAAAGGTGGAATAGCTCAGGGGTTGAGGACTTGCCTAGCATGAGCAAGACCCTGAGTTTGATTCCCAACACTAAAAGAAAAGAATAAAATAAGGATGATTTACTTAAAATAAACCAATGTTCAAAGAGCTACAACTGCATGAAAGAACCTCAAACACAAACAAATATCAGATTGTCAGGGAGCAGACCTAGGACTAATATTCATACTCTTTGTATTTTCGTATGTGTAGTAGACTATTTAACAAATTCTCCTGACAAGTCACATGCTTTGTCAGTAGAAATGGGCTACGGATTTAGCTCAGTGATTCCAGCGTCTGCCTAGGAAGCACAAGGTCCCGAGTTCGATCCCTAGTAACCATACCACAGTGCTAGGTGCAGTGGCTCACGCCTGTAATCCCAGCACTGAGGAGGCATAGGCAGGAGGATTGCTGTGAGTTCAAGGCTAGACTGGGCTACATAGTGAGTTTAGGACCAGCCTAAACTA
The DNA here is from genome assembly GCA_004026965.1 of Petromus typicus. Taxonomy (NCBI): domain Eukaryota; kingdom Metazoa; phylum Chordata; class Mammalia; order Rodentia; family Petromuridae; genus Petromus; species Petromus typicus. The sequence goes on along the minus strand of PVIR01037467.1, from coordinate 9,278 downwards.
CAAAGTGAGAACCTATCTCAAAGAACTTAAAAAAAAAGGTACAAAGCTGGGGCAGTGACAGCATGGCTGTATGTAGTCTCAGCTACTTGGTAGGCTGAGGCAGGAGAATCCCTTGAGCAAGAGTTTGAGAACAGCCAGGTCGGCATAGTGATCCTTTGTGCAAAGTCCCATATTAAATTAGTAGTCAGATTTGAATGAGAACAAAACTAGATGTTTTATTTGGTGTGACTGTGAATGGCTTCTTCATAGAATCTTGAGCACTTATTTATAAATTATTGACATCTCAGTTAATATTACTAATTTGCGAGGCATTTAAAAAACATATTTAGAATATTTTTCCAGAAGTTGTGAGATAATGGTAACAGAACAAAATGAGATAGATCCAATTACAAAAACAAAATGCATTTTTGATAACTGCATCTTGGGCCCTTTATTAGCCCTCCAATTAATTAAAAATAGTTCAATTTCTTCTTTAAAATAAATTATAAATTGAATTCTTTGTGAGTTTTTCCCCTTGAAATGCAACAAAAGTGTCATGTTAAAATACAAACTTGCCATGACTGATACTGGCTTGGGAAAGAATGCTAATAACTTTAGTTGCTAAGAGTTTCTTTTTATACATAGAAAATACTCTTGCTATTCTTAAGAAGTATTTTGAAGATCCAAAGAAAGAAGTTTGATTGTAGCTTTTCTACAACGTTGCCATTCTTTTTCAGATGTTGTTGCCAAAGAGGAGGGTACAGCATATGAGCACTACAAGCAGCTTGTGAATATCTTTGCTTACCACAGAATTTAAAAGAAGAAATGATAAGTGTGTGCCATTTAAAGTACGGATATTGTGAAAGAAAACCGCATACACAAAGCCATCAAATGGATCCACTGAAATAGAGCTTTAAGATTTATGGAAATAAAATCACAAGGGCCTCTCCTAATGGACCTTGACTCAGTAGGAGTATGAAGTCCAGTGCCGTTTGTTAGGGTGTTTGTTTGTTTGTTTGTTGTGTTTTGTTGGCTGTCTGGCGCTTTCTGCAGCCCGCTGCTTCTTTGGAGGATCCTGTGCTGTGGGTCTCGCTGTCGTCTGGCCTGCCTCTGGCACATATCTCCCAGAGCCGATGCCCAGTGCAGAAGCACACTTTCCAGTTACCCTCTGATGCCCCTGCGGGCCAGATGTACATCCTAACTTGAGCAATAACATGCTCCTTGCCAGAATTCTGCTTTGTAGTGAACCAAAGATGGAAACCCAGGGCTCAGCTTGCTCCCGGCAACAGCATATGGTGTTGCGACTGCGTGGTCTCTGCTGTCGCACCTCCAGCCCCCCGCCCCCGTGTCCAACTCTTTTCCAGCTGTTGAGCTGTCTGTCTTTGGTGAGCCCATAGTGCCTACCTGTATACTAAGATAGGTATTTGTTTGCATGTAACAGAAGCCAAAAATAATGAGCATTTAATCAGGGTGCAAATTTATTTCTCTTTGTAACAGTCTGGACATATGCATCTATGAGGCTGCAGTCACCTGGAATTGAAAGTGTTTCTGGATGTCTGTCTTGCCATCTGTAAGGTACGGGCTAAGATGGATTTCCAGCTGCCCCCATCTAAGGGGAAAATGGAAACACTGTCTGCCTCCTCCCTCAAGTCCAGAGAGTTGTGTTCCATTGCTCAGAACTCAGCTACAAGTCCAGACCTAGCTGCAAAGGATGCTGGGAGAGGTGGTTTTTAGTTCACAGGTCATGGGTGTTATGTTCTGACTCTGAGCAAAAAGAAAAGAAACTGAATAACAATTCTTCTCTCACACACCTTCCATAATGACGTTTTTCCTTAAGACACTGGAAAACTTTCTGTTGCTGTTGGCCCAGAAGCACTCAGAGGAAACCCTAAAAAGAATGACTTCAGGAGGCAACGTTGTGCAGCCGTCCCTGGCATCAGACGTTTCCAAGGTGCAAATCAGAAACTGAGAGTCACCGTTTTCTTTTACTCTCCTTCCAGATTCAGTCATCTCTGGGTTCCATCCCCAGCACCACCACACACAAGGCAGAACGTCTCCATTCTGCCCCTGACTTTGCTCCCACATTACCGCCTCGGGTCGGCCTTTGTCAGCCCCTGGCAAGTCCCCGTGGGGACGCATCCCGTCGGTCCCACTGCTGTCCTGGGGGCGTTCCTCCTAACATCTAGGCTTGCACAATGCTTCCACTAACTCTGAAGGACGAAATCCAAACTTCCTTGCGCGGCATGCCAGGCCCCTCACATGTACCCGCTTCAAGTCCCGTCTCTGACTGGCCTGCTTTTCTGACCCTGAGCGCCCTGCTTTGACGAGAACCCACGCTTGCGTGTGCGCAGTGTTCGGCTGATCTGGAACTACGAGTGGTTCCATGCTGTCCAGTTAAGAGACTAAGCATACCGTCCCCTTCTCCATGGGTACTTTATGAGTGGGAGATGCAATGTGGTGGCCAGAATATTATTTGTGCTCTTCTCTACCCTCAGCCTTCGATACTCTGTCAGATCCAATCACCAGCCAACATCAGTAGCGTGACTAGAAATCATGGGGACACAAAGACGATGATAACCTCCGAGCTGCATAACTCGACATTCTTCAACAATTCAGTTCAACTTGAGTCATCTGTGTGAGTTCAAATTTCTGTAATCATGTACAGTCAGAAATTACAGATAAATGCACGAAGGTCATTTTTTTTGCTTTGTCAGAATTCTCCACTGTATACAGATACCAATTAAATGAGCAGTGTAATGGCAAACCATCACGCTTCTGATTAAATGGAAGAAAGGAAACATAGTTAATATGTACAAATAACATTAACGATGAATATGAAATGAAGTAACGGTTTCTCATCAGGATGAAAATGAGTAAAATGGGATGATGGCACTTGATCATTTACCGAGGAAGCTTTTATAAGAGGATAAGTTCCTATGTAGCAGAAAGTCAGATGAAATAGGATTCAACTGAAAAGCAAATACTAGTATGAGAAATAATAGAGATGTTTCTAGTGAAAGACCATTACAAGAATGGATTACTGAACATGTCAGACTCTCCCCGGGACGGACAATTACCTGTCCAGAATGACTTAATTATGGTTCTGCCTACAGGCACGAGGCTGAGTTGACTGGCTTCTGCACTAGGTTTTGATGGTTCTATTGAAAAGAATAGAAACTCACATCATTTTAAATTTAAATTTATCGGAAGGCTTGTAGCACAATGCATCCATGTAAAGATCAAGTTGCAGATTTACAAATAAGAAATCGATAGCCTGGATTTTGTGGAATCCAGGTTCTATGCAACCTTTCCAGAATATTTCCCTGTTAAAATGACTGATGGGAGGAGAATCATAAATCTGATAGCTCACAACAATCTAGTACTTTCCTTCACTTAAAGGTGTACTAAATCGAATTAATATGAATTACTTATAAATGATTTAGGCTGCTCTTTTAAGCCCAAATATGAAATTAATAATCTATACATCTAAAATTTTCCAATATAGCTATGGGTAGGAGTGGAGTGAGATCAGCATTCTCTATTATTCATTCCACTTATGTGATTGTTTGATGCAGGTGAGCAAGCAATCATTTCTTCATATGAAAAAATATTGTTTAGGGCCGGGGGTTTAGCTCAGTGGTTCCGGCGCCTGGGATCGATCCCTGGTAACCACGTACCATACTAGGCGTGGAGATTCACGCCCAGAAGCAATCAGTACCACATACCACGGTGCCAGGCGTGGTGGCTCACGCCTGTAATCCCAGCACTCGGGAGGCAGAGGCAGGAGGATTGCTGTGATGTGAGTTGGAGGCTGAGCTCAGGGCCAGCCTGAACCACAAAGCGAGACCCTGTCTCAAAAAACCTAAAAAAAAATTTTTTTTTAAAATATTGTTTAATCACTACACTGATAGAAACTTGCAACTAGCACAGAGAGACAGAGGATGCAGGAGACCATCAGCCCAGGCTGTGCCAGGCCCTGGGCTTGATCTCTGACCCCACAAACAAAAACAACAAAGGCACAAAACACAAACAACAATAACACAAACACAGAACCAGAGACAAGTTAGAAAAAGAATTTGTCTCTATCGATAAGCATTTATTTATATGCATTAAAATGATAGCAGAAGTGGGTCTGTTTAAGAAATAATAACCATTCTGTATATACAGTTCATAGGCAAAAAAAATATACCAATAATGACTCAAAATTTTTCAATTAACGTGCCCATATGTATTTTAACAACTGTCACCCTGTACATTTTTTCTCATTCTGTGTTTATTTTTAGTATAATTTTAGACTTATAGAAAAATTGCAAAAAGAGCACATAGATCTCCCGCTGCCCTTCCTGCCAGTTTCCTGAATGTTAACATCTGATCACGTTTGCTTTATCTGTCCACCTCCCTCTCTCTGAACATTTTCATCATAGAAATATGATGACCCTTTATATTTCTTCAACCCTTCACTGCAGTTCCTATAAAAACAAAGAATTCTCTTACGGTAACCACAGTACAAAGATCAAAATCAGGAAATTAATATCAATGCAATACTATTATTTAATCTCATTCATGTTCCATCAATTCTTCTGACAATGTCCTTCATAATAAGAAAATCCTGGGTCATACTTTGTATTTGGCTATGTCTTTTTAATTTTTAGTCCTCCTTAGTGATGTTTTATTTTGGTCTAGATAGGTCTTGCTATGCTGTTCAGGCTGGCCCCAACATCCCAGACTCAAGTGATGCTCCTGTTTCAGCCTCTTAAGGTCCAGGAACCACCAGCGTGCATCATCTCCAAGAGCTAATATTTCTTAATATTGACCTTTTTGAAAAATAAATAATGTTCCTTGCTTTGGAATTGTCTGATGTATCCTAATGACTGGATTTAAGTTATGCTTTTTGGGGCTGGGGATTTAGCTCAGTGCTTCCAGCACCTGCCTTGCAAGTGCAAGGGCTTGGGTTTGATCCCCAGAAACCACATACAACAATGCCGGGTGTGGAGACTCACGCTCAGCAGCAATCAGTACCACATACCACAGTGCCGGGCGTGGTGGCTCACGCCTGTAATCCCAGCACTCGGGAGGCAGAGGCAGGAGGACTGCTGTGAGTTCAAGGCAGAGCTCAGAACCAGCTTGAACTACAAAAGCGAGACCCTGTCTCAAACAACAACAATAACAACAAAAAGTCAGGCTTTTTGGGAAACACCAAGAAGTGATATTAAGATGTGTCCTGTGATGAGTCACATGACGCCAATCTGTCCTATTATGAGGATGTTCCCTCAGGCTATGGACACAGAACTTTGCATCCTACATTTTCATTCACATTATTATTAACATTTCTTATGTCTTTCAAAACTTTTACAAAAATTTCAGTATCTATGAAATAGTTTACTTATGAATATGCCATAATTTGTTAAGGGATCGTATTTCTGTTTCCAATATCACTGCACTGGTGAGATCCTCCAGAATATCACGTAACAGTGGAGTTAGTAGACATTTTATTGCACTGCTGATTTTAATGGAAATATTTTCTGTGTTTTACCATTTAAGTATTTTATTGGCTGGTTGGCTTGAAATAAGTTTGTCATAATGCTAGAGAAATACTTTATATAGGTATGATTAAAATTCAAGAGCAAAGAAACCTGTGGTTGTTCAATCAATTAACTCATTTATGGCTGCCCATCTGAAAGTACATATTCCCCTATAGATACATACAGATGTGTGTTTGAGCCGAATTTCTTGACTACCAATAGTCTTTTGCTCTCTCAGAATTATCTCTTGTTTTTTTCCCCTGGAACTTGCCATTCTACAACTGTTCCTCTTCTCAGAACAAATCTGCTTCACAGCCAGTTTTAAACTCTGCCCTCTCTCTTGTGGACTTTGTGCGGCCCCTGGCCTCTGCTGGGAGGTGAGAGGGCGGGAGCTGTGGGGCAGAGTCCGCTCCCCCGGCCGAGCCTCTGGGTGGCTCGGGCCCAGGAGAAGCACAGGCCCCAGCTCCACACAGCGCCGCAGTTCGCTGCAGCCCATAGCTGTCAACTAACTGCTCTTCGGAACACGGACGTCTGCACTTTGCCTCTCCAGCTTTCACTGTTCCCCTTCCAAGGTGGACAGGCTGCACGCCACACAACTCCCGGTCACACTGCAGACCTGTGTGGTCTTGCAGGCTTTTGCACACGCCTGGGGCAGCAGTGTATGACCCACAGCTTGCCCTCTGTCAGTATGAACTGACGGGCTAGTGCTGCTGGGCCCGCACTCGAGCACCTGGGCAGGCCTCGTGCATCTTATGCCCCAGCCTTGGGCCACCGGCAGCCACACGAGCTAAACCCACCAAACCTAATCTAACCAATCATATCACAGGCTCTTCGTGGCACTGTACAGCCTGTCATAACTTTCCACAAGAAAGCCTTGCCCTTTTTTTCCACACTAATAGTACCTAATGAAGACAGTAACTATCTATTAGCTGTGTCAAATGAAGGAAGTGTTTTTCCCAACCAATAAGACAGTATCTCGAATAACTTCCCCACTCTCTTGTATCAAGTTGCAAGTGGCTGCAAAGAGCCCAGCAAAATCATGCACAGGGGCACACACCTGTAATCCCAGCTACGGAGGATGCAGTAGGAGGCTGAGGCAGGAGGATCACAAGTTTGAAGCCAGCTTGGGCAACTTAGTGAAACTCTAGCTCAAAAATTTTTTTTTTTTTTTTTTTTTGAGACAGGGTCTCGCTTTGTGGTTCAGGCTGGCCCTGAGCTCAGCCTCAAACTCACATCACAGCAATCCTCCTGCCTCTGCCTCCCGAGTGCTGGGATTACAGGCGTGAGCCACCACGCCCCGCACTGTGGTATGTGGTACTGATTGCTGCTGGGCATGAGTCTTCACGCCCCAGTATTGTATGTGGTTACCAGGGAACCCTGAACTCGGGCCCTTTCGCTTGCGAGACAGGCGCCAAAACCACTGTAGCTCAAAATTTTTAAAAAATCAAATTTTAAACAATTTAAAAGGGTTTGGGTTATAGGTCAGTGATAGAGTACCTGCTGACCTGAGTTCAGTCCCCAGCATTGCAGAGTAAATGTAAATGTGGTGTTAGAAAAAAAAGTTTTCTCTAAAAAAAATGGAACCTGGGCTGTAAACATTGCCACACTAAGTAACCAGTCAAGGGTAGACCAAAACAGACCATAGCGTATTGGGAGGGCGTGAAACTCAGGCTTGGTGGTAGGGTGCTTAGAAAGGATGTAGTAGAAGAATTCAAATGCCTACTTGGACTGTCATATTGCCAAGGTGATGTCTTCCATGTGGGCTTTTAAAATAGTAAAGATATTCAAACATATGCACACAAACAGAAACATGGTATTCCAAGAATTAAATAGATTGTGCTGTAGCTTTGCCTCCAGAAATTTTTGGAAGCATTGGGGTGTGAAGATGCTTCCCTTTGCAGGGCATCATTTAGCAGAATCGGGCTGCCAGTACATCAAGACTAGGATCCAGATTCTTGGGTGGTTTTCTTCACAATTGTGTCGAGATGGTCTATTTCTTTGTGCATTATGTTATTTTTATGTCACTAATTTAAAATTTTATGAAGCCTCCTCCCATATATTTTCCCCATATAGCTATATGGGAAGCACATTCACAACACAGAGACTAATTATTTTTGTCGTTTATGTCTTGTGCTTTCCCAAATTATTTACAGATTTATGGTTCATTGACTTTCACAGTTTGAAAATTAATGCTAAATCAATACTTTGTATAAATTTATTATGATTTCACCATAAATTATTTTGCAATAGATTGTTTGACTGATGTGGTGCAAAACTCTATTGTATATAAATGAAAACATTAAGCAAGTTGAAGGCATAAAATCAGCTAGCACCCTAATATAGCAGCTTTTGAGTGAGAAACTATATAGCATTTTTATGTAGCATATGGGAAAACTGTGCAGCACGGGAGTTTTTAGCATTAATTCTACAGTTGTACTAAATCTAACATGTCAGTCTCTATCCACGAGGCTGCCAGATTTTAAGTGCTAAGTCTTCGCGGCAGCACTGAGCACCGAATTCTCTAACATGGTGGCATTCGAGGGAGGCTGTCCGCATCAAGCAGGTCTAGACCGGGTAGCGTCTCGACCTGGAAACCATCCTAACTGCCGAGTGCTCCAAAGTGTAGTCTTCGTCCAAATTCAGGAGTCTTTCCAGAACTGCTCTAACGTCGTGGACAACCTCTCTTCCTCTAAGTGGAAGGTAGCCACCGCTCTCGTGTGAAGGGGGGACCTCTTCATTTTGACCCCATTTTCAATACTTAGCTTGTCTTTCTATGTATTGTTCTGCTTCTGAGAAGTCACACCCCAGAAACTGCGCCACCGGCTTCCGGAAGGAAGATGGCCATGAAGGCACACGCGACATCGCTCAGTGGATTTTCAGGAAGTGAACATGTGCAGACAGTCCTCATGGACACACAGAAACCACCAGCTCCACGAACCCCCGGGGCTCATCGGCAGTCACCGGCCAGGTGCGGTAAGCACTCTCCAGACCTCTACTTGAACGACTTCTGCCTGATTTATACTTTAGACAGATGGGGCAGTGCAGGTGCCTCTGGGAGTGACTAGTTCCACTCAGCTTCGTTTGCGGGAAGTGGCTGTGCCCCTGTGTCCTTTCTCCCCACCCTGCGCCATCCCACTGTGTGAATGGGCTGGTGTACTTAGCCATTCACTGGCGGTGAGCTCTTGGTTGCTTTCCGTTTTTGACTATGACAGCTTCTAGGAACGAAGTTGCTATGAACTTTCTAGAGTGCACCTTTCAGTGAATAGAAGTAGGAATTTGGGGAACTGGGGATTTAGCTCAGTGGTTCTGGTGCCTGTCTTGTAAGTGCAAAGGCCTGGGTTCAATCTCCAGAAACCACATACAACAATACCGAGTATGGTGACTCACACCCACCAGCAATCAGCACCACATTCCACAGTGCCGGGTGTGGTGGCTCACGCCTGTAATCCCAGCACTCAAGAGGCAAAGGCAGGAGGACTGCTGTGAGTTTGAGGCTCGCCTGGACTACACAGTGAGTTCAGGGCCAGCCTGAATTACAAAGTGAGACTCTGTCTCGAAAAACTGAAAAAAAAAAAGAAATAGGAATTTCTTTTCATTACTATACACTGAACTCAGGACTACATCCCCAGCTCTTTTTTATTTTATGTTTTGAGATAGGGTCTCATTAAATTGCTAACTTGCCCTGACTTGGCCCAAAGTGTGATCCTCCTGCCTCAGCCTCCCAGAATGCTGGGATTACAGGTGTGCATCATCATACCTAGCTAAGTATGCATTTTT
>PVIR01037466.1:0-15104 GCA_004026965.1 Petromus typicus | reverse complement strand
TGTCAAGATAGAGAACATGATAAACTGCAAGATCTTTTACAATTTTAAATTTTCCATCTGTGATTTAGGAAGCAAACTTTAATGGGAATTTCTAAAATTTTAAATTAGATCCTGTCAATAAACAATAAGACAAAATGAATATTTTGCTTTAAGAAAAATAAGAAACTCTGAAATTTGAGCAGCTATTTAAAAATGCATATTATCACAGAAGGTATTTGTCTATGATAATTTGATATAAGACTACTTGTGGTAACAACACAGCAGTATAGAAGATTAGTGTAGTTTTGAATGAACAGCATGAAATATATCCTGTGTAATATTTTTTTGATTCAGTAGAAGGATTATAGTGGAATATTTAGTCTACCCATCTGTCCTGAACTGTTTATTCATTTCCTGTTACCCTGCTGGAGGTAGAAGCTGAAGCCTTTCACTTTCCATGCCTTTATCGTACATCTGCTGGTTATTGCCCTTTAAACTGACTTGGTTCTTGCTGACCACAAGGTAACTTACTATGGTTGTTTTCCCAGAAGACGTTATCAGCAACACATGTTTTAAAATGCACTCATTGTTGCTTTGAGAATTTTTGAATAACTTGGGAGCAATCAAATGTAGACTGCACACATGTAACCATAAGTTAATGTAAACTGTCTTACAGAGCAACACTACAGTTGGCCAAAATCTATAAATTGCTTTGATTTAAATTTTTTTATTAAAGTTATATTTCCTGTCTGAATTTGGTATTGGATACAATTTATCTCACTCTATGTACTTTCCAGAACATATCACTTAAATATTTATATTACTAATGAAACATACCAAAGCATTTGTCAGAAAATTTTTAATAGACTCCACATATATTACCTAGATGATTGCAGCCTTACCTTGACAATTCACATAGCACATACTTACAAATGCAAACAATAGGGTCCAGTTTTCTATTTAGAGTGTAATTAACTTAAGCTCCAAACATTATTCAATTAAATCTTAGTGTATAAACTTTGATTTGTTCAAGAAAAATATTTTAAAAATTTTTAATCATGTTGAGTTTATTCAGAATTTGACAATTTCATTCTTTTAGCTATAACTTCTTTCTTTCTTCTTTTTTTTTTCTTTCTTTTTTTTGTTTGAGACAGGGTCTCGCTTTGTAGTTCAGGCTGGCCCTGAGCTCAGCCTCAAACTTACATCACAGCAATCCTCCTGCCTCTGCCTCCCAAGTGCTGGGATTAAAGGCATGAGCCACCACACCTGGCACTGTGGTATGTGGTACTGGGGTGAGTCTCCATGCCCAGTATTGTTATGTGGTTACCAGGGATTGAACCCGGGCCCCTAGGCTTGCAAGACAGGCGCCGGAACCACTGAGCTATATCCCTGTCCCTAGCTATAATTTCTTGTACGAACATGTGGAGTTTTGTAATTTTAATATGGAATATCAATTATAATGTTTATATTATACTATTATCACTTAACCACTGATATCTGGCTTTAGCACTATATTGATCAAGCCCTTTTTTCAGAGTACGTTGCTCCTTCAAGTCAATTAAAGAAATAATAAGTATTATTCCAAGAGTATAAGACTCAGTTCAGTGTCTATGGATGATGACCAGACCACTGAAAAAGGCACTGCCTTTTCTTCTTTTCTCTAGTTGAAAAATCAACAGGAAAATGGGAAATGTGTTCTAGCTATCTGCTCCGGAACCATATAGCCAGTGCCACAATCAGAAATCTTATTTTAAAAATTCATCATAAAAATAAATAATAGCTGTTATTTTCATAAACTCCAAATTATTCTACATCCTTTTCACATGTCTCTTTTTGGGCCAGTACCATGCTATTTTTATTTCTGTTACTTTGTAGTAAAGATGGAATCCAGGGCCAGGGATTTACCTCAATGGTTCTGGCTCCTACTTGTAACAACAAGAGCCCTGTTCAAGACCGGTAACCTCATGCAACAATACTGCTCACAGAGACTCACACCCACTAGCAATCAGAACAGCATACCACAGTGTTGGGCATGTGGTTCGCACCTGTAATCCCAGCACTTGGGAGGTAGATACAGGAAGATTGCTGTGAGTCTGAGGCTGAATTCAGGTCCAGCCTGAACTACAAAAGTGGGACACTTTTAAATATTTTCTATTTCACAATATCAACTATATATACTACAACTCATTTACAACTTCATTTTCTCTTTCAGAGAAAAGATATGATTTTACATATCTGTGACCTATTTATTCCACTTATGAGGATGTCCTCAAGGTACATTCATTTGAGTATGAATGAGGGTGTAGGTGTAAATAGCAAGAGGAAAAAGAATGTGACAGTAATAAAGAAAAAAAGAAACAAAGATTATGTATATGGGGGTGGGGGATTGCACGGTGCGGGGAGAGGGGAAAAATGAGAATCAAGTCATGTCATATTGTGGTACAAACTTCGATGCCGAATGCGATGATCATGTGTATTCATAATGTACCAATAAAGATTTCAATTTTAAAAAAGTGAGACCCTGTCTCAAATGAAAAGAATCTTTCAAGTTACAGCTTTATTCATCAGAAACTCTAAAGTAAGATAAATTATAAAATTGCAAAAACTCCTCACATAAAATATTGATTAGTTCTGTTATACTATAATGAAACACAGAATATGGAAAATAGTTTTCTCTCTTTGGGCAAATTAACTCATTGTGAGAAAATGAAATTAATTTTTTCTAAATTTTAATTTTAGTAACGGAATATATATATATATAATCATAGATTATATTTTATAAAAGTAATATCATAATTAATTATATAGCACATATTTAATATATATTAAAACAATTTTCCTGAAATCAAAAACACATCATTAGAGGTAAAGGAAGTAAGACTATTTTATTAAACTGATGAAATTTTCTTTAGGTATTTTTTTTAAAAGTGTGTTTAGTGCACCCATGTTTTCAGCAGCACAGTTTGTGATATATATATAATGGAGTACTACTCTACCATAAAGAAAGATAAATTTGAATCATTTTTACTCAAATGGATGAACCTTAAAGGCACAATCGTAAGTGAAATAAATAGGTCACAGATGTGTAAATATTGTATCTTTTCTGGATAAGAAACTGAAGATATAAATGAGTTCTAGAATGTATTATAAATATTGTGAAATACAAAATATTCAAAGGGAAATGGAGTGTAACAAGAGGAAAGAAAAAATGTGATGGTAAAAAAAAAACTAGGAAACACAGCTTATGTATATGGAGGCAGGGATTTTAGGTTGGGTAGGGGGACGAGAAAAAAATGAGAATTAAGTCATGTCATATCCTGGTACAAATTCTCAATGTTTAGTGTGATCATGATGTGTATGTATATTGTAACAATGAAAATTTAAATTTCAAAAAAATAAAATAAAAGTATGTCTTAATAAAACATAATGAGAATATTAGAAGTTATACCACATAGAAAAAAAATCAATGGATGTTGCAATCTACCATCATGACAAATGTGTACATGTAGATTTTTCTTTGAGTGTACTTAATGTAGTAGCAACAGAAAATTAGTAGATGTATGTTAAAATTCTCCCATACTGTTCTATATACCACCAAGATGAATTTATACCAAGTTTTAGGAAATAGATAAAATATGTTGACAAATTAATGAATCATTTCCAAATAATTGAGACAGCTTTACTTCAAAAATCACACTACTTAACTTTTTCTGTCTACAACCAACAAACCTGGAGCCAAGTAAAACATTAGGGAATTTATTTCATTGCTACTCATCTGTGTCTTTTGGACAGTGATACAAAACTTTGCAGATGTTTTACTTGTTTGCTTAGCTACATATTGAAAAACATTTGTAAGAAAATAAATTAAGAAAAGAAATACAAATTATTGTGTAAATTGCAATGGAAATTTCTTTTGTAAAATTATAAAATCAAACAAGCAAGGTGAATAACCCAGAATAAATTTTATTTTATTGTTTGAGAGTCATTGAGTCTCTCACTTCTGGCAGCATTGAGAAGAATTTAAAAATATTGTCACCAAGCCAAAATAACACCGGAACAACTCTGTCTGTAGTCTCAAGCCAAGAAACATTCTCCATTTTATAACTCATTCTCCAGATGTATGATCATAACCTCTTATACACGAAAACAGAACAATAAGCCCTTAAATATGCTCATGGGCAGTTTTTCACAGAGGCAAGTTTGCAGGATAGCATGTCTGTTTAAAGAATTATTTCCTTGCTTTCCCCATCTGTTCTCGAATATCTATGGTCAATTTCATTAAAATGTGAGAAAATAACCCAGAATGATTAGTTTATCTGGCAACTATTTTTATTTGGGCACTGAGTTTCCCTAAGCTTAAAAACTTTAAGTGGACTTGCTATGTTTCTCTCATATGCAATTTTTTTTTAACTTTAGAGAAATTGCCATAAAGTTTTCTTTTTATCAGCTGCAGTATGCTATTGCTGTGAGATGATCAAAATTAAAAACAACCCTTCCTACAACTCTTTCCTACAACTTTATTCTACCTCTGTGGGAAAACTGTAGATTCATGAAGTAATGTATTTTGGGATGTCAGTCACTGTGTTCCTGAAAGAATGCAAATGAAATAATCTAGATCATCGTTATAAGTTCTTAGAGTAGTCTCCATGTAGAATAACAGAAACCAACTCTGCCAAGGATGAAATAATTTATAGATTTAAAAAGTTCTTTCTTTAAAAAAATTTTGTTGAAAATGGCTAAAAAGATACCAAGTCCAAGAAAATCACACCTACACAGCTAGTATACCTTGTAGAAAATTAGAAATGTAATTCAGTATCAGCCATTTTGTACAACTGCACTGTTTCCCTCATACAAAATAGAAAATATATGCTATTCTTTCTTGATTTGTGTAGCAGGTTCATTTCAAACTATGCCTATTTTCAACATATAATTTGCAAACACATCATAGCACTATGCATTTCAACTATTTCACTTTTGTAGGGATGGAAATGTCTTAAAAATGTAAACACTCTTCTACGTTATAGTCAATACTAGTTAATTACTAATTAAATTATAGTCAATACATATTAAAGTCAAAGCTACATTTTAATGAAGTTGTCCAGTAACTCACAGGGAGTGACTATTTTATTATAATACATGATAATATATACTAATATCTATGCACGTAGCATGAAATTATATGAATTGAAAAGATCATAAATGCTAACATCAGAATCTTACATGTCTAATGATCACAGAGCACAAAAGACAAATAGATGCAGACATGATAAAATCTGATTTCTAAAACATCACTTGCAGGTTTTAAATTTTCTTTATTCCTTTGGATACAAATTATAATTAAATTAATTAGGTGTATCCAACAAATACGTTTATTTTGTTATCATAAAATTACAAATAACCAAAACTGACCAAAATGTATACAGATCTTTTAGTCATTAGGGTAGATCAAATTACATGCAACAATTTAAAATAAAAAGAATATGGACTGAAAAACTGTCTATTATATGAAGTATTTTGCTGAAATTAAAAAGCAATAGGAATCATAAAATAAAAATATCTGAAAGCCACATGTGGTGAGAGTTACCTCTATACCAGCATTCAGATAGCTGAGTCAAGAGGAATTGTGTGAATTCAAGGTCAGCCTAGACTATATAGTAAGTTTTCATCTGCTCTGAACTAAATATTGAAATATTATCTCAAAAAATAAAAACAGAAATAATTTAAAAACTTAAACATCTAGGGCCGGGGATTTAGCTGAGTGGCTCCAGCACCTGCTTTGCCAAGTGCAAGGGCCCAGGTTTGATCCCCGATAACCACATACAACAAAGCCAGGCATGGAGACTCACACCCAGCAGCAATCAGTACCACATACCACAGTATGGGATGTGGTGGCTCACTCCTGTAATCCCAGCGCTTGGGAGGCAGAGGCAGGAGGACTTCTGTGAGTTCGAGGCTGAGCTCAGGGCCAGCCTGAACTGCTAAAGTGAGACCCTGCCTAAAAAAAAAAAAAAAAAAAAGATCTAGATAACACAGAAGGAAAAATTGGTGTGAGCTGTATACTCAAAAAATATATTTCCTATATTTTTCTGCTGTGAGGAATTGAAAGTATCAACAAAGACCAAAATGTACAACAAATATTGTAAAATAGGAAGAAACGTTCTAATGGTTCGAGGCCTCAGGGAGTGGAAGAGAGAAGAAGAAAGGGAAAAGATGATAAAATGGAAATTAAGGTTTTGGAAATAAGGAGGAGTAGTAATGCTGAAAAGAGGGGAGGAAAACAGAAAAGAGGAAGAATCACGATGCACCATGTTCAGGTACAAATTCTCTGTGATGAATATGATCAATAATAGTACATATAAGTATATGTGTATATATAAATTTTACCAAAATAACTAAACTAATTAAAAATAGATACTATAGCAAAGTTATGTAAAGATCTAGCACATCTTCCTCTGGACTGAGTAAGTGAGTAATAAACTTTATTTTATATAAGTACGTATTAAGAAGATAAAAGAGTTTCCAGATTAGATTATATATTACAGGTATCAGAATATTTATAAATCAGATTAGTTCATACCTGACAAAAAAAAACTCCTTAAACACACACCCATGAAAGTTTACAACTTGGATGTTTATAAGTCAAGGACTTACTACACTTAGGTTCTTTATAGTGGTACTAACGTTTTCAAAAAATCACATCTCACAGGGTTAAAATTTAAATTTTTCAGCTGTCTATTCCACTTTTGCTTCAAATTCTTACTACAAAGCTGTGAGGCTGCAGCGAGAAAGGAACCTTTCTTCACTCTTAGTTGGAATGTACACTGGTACAATCACTGTGGAGATTCCTCAAAAAACTAGGTGTAAATAATGAGGGGGAAATAAATGTGATAATAATAAAGAAAAAAGGAAACAAAGATTATGTAAATAGGGGGTGGGGGTTGCAGGGAGGGGAGAAAAGGGAAAAAATGAGAATCAAGTCATGTCATATTCTGGTACAAATTCTTTTTTTTTAAATTTTTTAATCTTTATTGGTACATTAAATATACACATCATGAATGTACTCCATAATGGGGATTTGTACCAGCATAAGACACAACTTAGTTCTCATTTTTTCCCATAGCCCTACCCACCCAACCACCCCCCATATACATAAAATTTGTTTCCTTACTTTTTTGTTACAATCTCAACATTTTCCCATTATTCCTATTTTACATTGAGCATTTTCTGTTTCACAATATATAACATACAATTCTAGGACTCATTTACATCTGATACAAACTCTTGATGTTGAGTGTCATGATGATGTGTATTCATAATTACCAAAAAAGATTTTAAAAAAACACCTAAGATTAGAGGTCCCATTTGACCCTGATATTCCCCTGCTAAGAACATACATGAAAGAGTTAAAAGATTCATATCACAGCAACATATATGCACCCATATTTGTAGCACCTCATTTTGTGATAACTAAATCTTGAAAACACCTCAAATGTTCATTAACTGCAGACTAGATAAAGAAGTGGGTTTTTTAAAAAGAATAAAATAAAATAGAGTATTACTACACTACTAAAAATGATAAGTTTGAGTTATTTGTACTCAAACAAATATACCTTGAAGACATACTCCTAGGTAAAATAAATAGGTCATAGATGTGTAAATACCATATCTTTTCTCTGGTATGAGAAACTAAAGATGTAAATAAGTTCTAGAGGGTATGATAGATATTGTGAAATAGAAAATATTCAGAGGGATAAAGGGGATGGGGTAAGTAATGAGGGGAAAGAAAAAAACTTGATGGTAAAAAAAGGAAACAAAACTTATGTATATAAGGGACAAGGGGTTGTAGAGTGGGCAGGAAAATGAGAAAAAAATGAGAATGAAGTTGTGTCATGTATTGGTACAAATTCTCAGCGTCAATTATGATCATGATACGTATTTAAAATGTACCAACAAAATTGATTTTTTAAAAAACTGGCTACAAATATTTATCAGTACTCATGCTATCACTTAAATGTTGGGGTGCCTTGAAATTTCTTCTATCAGATCAGCTAATCCACTGTCCTTATTTTGTCCCCTAAAGTCTCAGGACCTGGGCAAAACAGACAATTTATTTGCAGTGTGTAATGGATGTGCTCTTTTTTCCCATAGCCAATGATCTGTTTTTCAGTGGATACCTCCTGAGCCTGACCTTTTCTGTGTGCCTCCCTACCAGCATTCTGTCTCTCTGAGTTCCAACTTGACCACTCGTCAGGTGCTGCTACAACGTATTAGGGATTCATCAGTCCCCTTCTCTAAAGTTTTTCAAATACTTCCAACAAGGAAGCTCCAAATATTTCCAAATTTCATGGTCATTTGAAGTCACAACAATAACCCTAGTCTCAATACCAACTTTTTGCATTTGACAGTTGTTGTATTGCTAAGAATAAAGGACCTGAGAGGAAGAGCTTTAATATGGTTCAAAGTTTCCAAGGATTTTGTTCTTGGATGGCTCCAAGGCAAAAGTATCATGGAGGAAAGGTGTGGTGAAACATGGCTGCTTAGGTCATTGTGATCAAGAATCACAGTAGGGAAACAATGCAAGAGAAGAAGGAGCCAGTGTCCATAAATCGTACATAAGGCTACACTTTCATGCCTTCCAGACACACTCAGAATTGTGCTCTACTAATCCACCAAACAACTCTAAAGTTAATCAAGTTAATGATTAAGCTCAACCATCACAAACTATGAAATATGACTTTTGTACTTTTTGGAACTTATACTTCAGTATTTCTAAATCTAAAAAATAGATTAAATTTGGTGAAAATTGATATTTTATTTTATTCACAATTAATTTTCTCCAAATATTTTATCCAAATACCCAAGGAACGTCAACTCTTTAAAACTTTATTGTAGCAATTTCTAAATAAGATGTGGAACACAGTCTTCTTGACAATGATTAGGTGAGACTTTTTTGGCATTCGTGAATGGGAACAATAAAACTTTTAATATAAACATCCTGAAAGAGTCACAGACCTGATGAAAGTTTGTGAGGCAGATGTTTCTATTTTACATTGTACTTCTCCAATTTAAAGACCTGTCCGTACTATGAATTACTCAACAAGTAAGCACTTTGAAACCTTTCTCAGAAGAGAACTTTAGTAAAACAAGATAATTCCAATTTTAAGAAATTAAAAGTTCAGACTTTAGCTCAGAACTGTAGTGAAATTGCCTTATTCTTTGAGATTAAATCAAAGTGACTCATATTCTCAGGCCAAATGGGAAGAAATAGCCAGGGCCCTCAGTAAGGTAGTTGTCAGTTTCCTGAGGAGTTGCATTTTCTTGTTGATTTCCTGTTTTCTTTGTACTCAATATCTTTTCTGTTAGGAGAACTGGAACTATTCCCTTTTCTCTGGTCTGAATTATCCAATCTTCTTGATCATTGTATTAATTTGCATCAAAGTAATGGACCAATAATAATTTAGAAGTGGACTGATAATAATTTTAATATTAGCTGTGACCTCTTCTTAAAATTCATATCCTATTTTAGAAAATATTTTAATCTGTCTTTTTGTACTCTTCAAAAGGATGTGGGACTCAGTCAGATAATCAGAATTTCTGAAGTAAAAAAGACTATGTTAATAATCCCTACCATGTTTCTTACCTTTACCCAGAATTCCTAAGTTAGACTAAAAACATACAAGAAAAATATTTTTCAATAGTTTTTCCTATTCAGGTAACCACATTCGGGGTATTTCTATTGATTTAAAATGAAAAACACCACCATTTAAAATATGAAAAAAAAAGTCTCAAGTCCTTTCATATTCAGAACTGCATCATTATTATACTCACATACATACTGATCAACTTAATTTAAAATGTTACTTCAAGTAATTAAGATTCTTAAATAAATGTCTAACATAAAATTTATAGAGAATTTTATTGAAAGTCTACCAAATACTACATTAAAAATATACAAGAGCATTCACACTAATGCTGGAAGTTTATGATTTATATTTTCCTAAAATTAAGTTTTTCCAGGATGACTTCCTACAGAAGGAGAAAAAGGTTATCAAAGATGAAACATGACAAAAGATGCATTATCTTCCCCAGATACAGAAGTCTCTACAAATGATTAAATTTACTATTTCATGCTTTAAGAGTAATCCAATTGGAAATTAGCACATTAAAATATAAAAATAAAACATAAAATCAGCTCAGTTATCAAATATTCGTTGCTGTTTTTATTTTATTATTTGCCCACACTTTTAATTTTCATAATAGTTGCATTTACCGTACATGAATTTAAAAAACACATGCTAAGGTTAAAAATTTTTTTTTGAAATAGTCTAGAATGGTATGTACTAGGCATTAAAAGTGAATAGAACCATTTAAGTGTTTTTAAATCTATCAGTGTATGTTAATATGTCCGAGGCTAAAGTATCATGGAGGAAAGGTGTGGCAGCATATTGTCTCTGAATTCCTTTGAAAACACCGCCTAAAATGAGATTCGCTTTCTTCCTTTTTCTGCTCCTACCTCACCTCCTTTTTTCTCATTTGCCTCATTATCTTTACCTTCTCCTCATTTGTCTTATATTCTTCAAGTTTTCTAAATTTTTCTAAGATTGACTAGAATATTAATTGAGAATATTATTTAAACAAACTTTCTTAGGGAAACAGGTTAAAAAAAATAAAGTACTCCTAGAAATAGAATTCTGATGAAGATATTCCAAAACTCTATATTGAAATTTAGCTATATCTTTATCACCAGGATTGAGCAAATTCAGAAAAGTCCTTTAAAACTTTGAATTCAGAAAACTTCATAGCTTGTATGCAAGAAATCTGCAGTTACAATACACACAGGTATCCAACAAAATATATCAATATAATATGTATATTTTCTTAGATTAAAAAGATCAATTTCCAATATTTCTTCAGTTAAATTCTGCTTAAAAACCAGTATAAGACACAACCTAATTCCCATTTTTTCCCATAGCCCTACCCACCCTACCACCCCCCCATATACATAAAATTTGTTTCCTTATTTTTTTGTTATAATCTCATTATTTTTCCCCCTTCACCCTATTTTACTTTGAGCATTTTCTATTTCACAATATATAACATACAATTGTAGGACTCATTTACATCTTTATTTTCTCATACCAGAGAAAAGATGCAATATTTACCTATCTGTGACCTATTTATTTCACTTATGTGTATATCCTCAAGGTATGTCCATTTAAGTATAAATGATTCAGACTTATCATTTTTATGGCAGAGTAATACTCCATTCTGTAGACGAACCACAGCTTTTTTATCCAGTCTCCAGTTGATGGACACTTGGGTTGTTTCCAAGATGTAGCAGTCACAAACTGAGCTGCTATAAAAACTCATATCACAGTGACATATGTGCACCCATGTTTATAGCAATGAAAATTTTACCAGTTCTCAAGGAAGATTTTAACGACACTGATTTTAAATAGAGGTCAAAATTTGATAGAACTATTTGATAGAGCCAGATGGATAACAATGAGATCATTATCAAATAACCGTGATAAAACAGATCACTTATAATGAAACTATGAGCAACTTGTATTGAAAATACATTTTCTGTGGTAGAGAGTATACTACTCATAAAAATACACAGGACTGGGGATTTAGTTTAGTGGTTCCAGTGCCTGTCTTATAAGATAAGGTCCCAAGTTCAATCCTCAATACCAAAAAAACAAACAACAACAATAACAAAAAAATAGTATTAAGGTACATGTGTATGAAATATTTGTCAAATACTACTAAAATATTACATATCAAAACTTGTTAAATGTATTGTGACAGTAGTTACAGAAGCATTTGCATTATGTAGTGCACAGACAAGAAGAACAGAAAGACTAATGTTATCATATTGAGACTATTTGAATATATTAGAAAAAAGCAAGATAGTAAAATGGAAAAACCGAGGAAAGAATTCATAGAAAAGCAGGAATTGATAAAATAGAAAATAAAATGGAATCATGAAAACAAAACCTATTTCTTCGAACATACTAAAACAGAGATCTTTGTAAGAGAGAGAAATTTTCTAAAATGAAATATATCAGTAATGACCTTAGTCAGACATTTAACAGATAATAAATGTTATAAAAACCTGCATGCCAACAAATTTGAGATTGACTGTGACCATTAATCATAATATGTCAACTTCATAGAATTTAAAAATGCCTAGAAGACTAGTAATTCATGATTATGGAAGTGGCCCTTAGGGAGTTTCCAGAGATGACTGGCAAGTGGACCAACAAACTGAGGATGGGAGAGCCACGTGGTTTGTGGACAGCACCAAACAATAGTCATGTGACCTATATACAATGAAGGGAGGGAGACTAATGCATTTTCAAAGAACTCATGTCAGTTTCATCAGTGTGTCTTTACCCATCATCACCCTTGGACATCGGTTTTCAGTTTCTTCCTTCTTTCAATGCAGACTCATACCAGAAATGCTCCAGTAAGTTTCCAAGGCTTTGGCCTTGTCCTGATGCTATATTTTTACCCCTCTTGTTCTTTGACTTCCATCTCCTTGAGCTCAGTTACCCATTGTGCTAATGGCTTCCCAGTGCATCTACTGTCATTGTAATCTTTCCTGGTTTAGAACCTGCACACCTACCTAATAAATTTACTCCAGTATTACACATGTATTTTTATTGATTCCATTCTTTTAGAGAAATACTAGCAGTACATGGATGGATGAGTAGAAAATATACTATTAAAAAAGGAAGAGGAAAACTTGATTGCTTCATAAATTAATAATTTACTGTTTGTCTCATATATTCACCATAACTATTACAACTGTAAGTGTGTCTCAGTCACTTTCTTATTTATTGAACAAAATACATGACACCTAAAACTACAAAGAGGAAAGGTTTATTTTGACTCATGATTAAACCCCTGTCAGCTGCCTCCTGGAAGTAATGGCATGGAGGGGTCTGGAAAAAGAAAGCTTCTCATAGCTTGGCCAGCAGAGACAGAGAAAAGAAAGTGTCTGGAAGGGAAGCATACCTTTCTAGGTCATTCCCCCAGGAGCCCGTACTAATCCTTTCCAACCTCTCAGTAGTATTTTCAGCAGCTAAATTTAATAGTAAAGAAATTGACTTCCAAGTATGGCACCTCTATAATTTGATTATCTGCCAAACACTTGAGCCATTGGCAAGGTGTGCTTCATCTAAACTGTAACATTTCATTCAGGGCCCCCACTTATCTATTTATTCAAAATGCATTTAATCTATTTCTTTTATCAACTTTTTAAGAGTTTTAGTATTTCTAAAAAAAAAAAAAAAAAACAGGTCTAAAGTCTCATCTGAAATTCAAGGCAAACACTCTTGAGCCCATGAAAGTCCAAAAGAAAGTTTAACACAACCAACATATAACATAGGAGGGTAAACAACCCCATTCCCAATGGGACAAATATGGATATAGGAAGGAAAGAAATCCAAGTAGCACCAAAACTCAGTGAAGCAAACATTACATACCATAACCCTTGTGTACTGTACTAAGAGCAAACTGTGGTGGAATATAAACTTCAAAGGACTTTTATACAGCAATACTGCATTGCTGATTGCAACTATCACAGCCTCTCTCTCTCCTGGGTCTGTCTGTTGTCTTTCCCATCAGATGCTGCACGTTCTTGGTAGATCTGTCTTCTTGGGGTCTCTGCCTCATTCTCAAGCTTAATGTACTGCTCTCTCAGAAATAAATTGCTTAGTCTCCCAGGCATTTTTCCTAAAACTAGGTGAAAGTGTCACTGATCCCACAACTCTTGCATTTTCCATACTTCTAAAACCAGTACTGTGTGAATGAGAACAAGGTCTGCCATGAGCTGGAGTAGGAGTCAGCTCCCCATACATAGATCATGGCTTTAATGCCTTTGAGTACCTGGCTAACCGAACTTTTAGAACAAAACCTTTAACCGGTCCTTCTCAGTTAGGATTCTCTATAGTTCCCTCCTCAAGCATTCTCATAGAAGAGCTTACTTATATCCTTTTGCACTCATAAGCCACTGAAGAATAGGTTCTTGCTGATTCAGAGGATGCCCCAAGACATCTTGCCTATCGCCCCAATTAAAAGCATTTGGCTTCAACTGAATGTTAAATTTTTTTAAGAAACCACATACAGCTTTACCTCAATTATATAGACTCAAAATTTGTAGGTTTCTATTATACAAGGGCTTCTTTTCTGGTGAAAAAAGTTTTCAAATTATGCAGTTCTGTCTTTTTATCTTAATTTTCACATGAGATATGGGTAAAATCAACAAGTAGTATCCATACCACAGAATGAAAAGTAAGCTGTCTTGAAATTTCTTCTGTCAGATTAGTCAGCTGCTTTTAATCTCAGTTTTCTGTAAAGCCACAGGACAAAGATAAAATACAAAAAATTTACTCCACTACCCTAGCACATGTGGCCTCAAATCCAAATGCCAGAGGGGGTCTCCTTCATTCCCAAATGAAACTTGTTTCCTCTGGCCTTTGCTGTCTGCATTTCTACAGCTGTCTGGTCTTCCAAGGCTGGACTAAAATGCCCCATAAAATTCAGTTTATAGCATGGTCAAATTTCTCCAGCTGGCATTGCCAAATCTTTACAGACTCCTTCCATGAAACTCTTCCAAAGAGTTCTAAACAACACAGTCAAGTATAGTCATGGCAATGACACCACTTTTCTGGTACTAAAATTTGTCTTACTCATATTGTCATTTCTTGGACATAGCTAGAAATATCCACTGCTCAAGGGGGGAAGGTGTATTTTCATTCACAGTTATAGTTGCTTTTTGGAAAGACCCAAGAAAGAAATGCAAGAATGTAAAGGTCTGGTCAAGGAAAGCTTCTCATGATATGGTGCCCCAGAAATGGAGAGAGAAGGCAGGAATCATAGAGAAAAATATACTATTCCAGGTCACACCTCCAGTGACCCGCTCCTAGCAAGGCCCCACCTCACAGCAGAGTTAGTTGCTGAACTCATTAATAGATGAGCTTACTACCAAGTGTCATACTTCCACAATCCAATCAGCTTTCAAACATACAAGGCTTTGGAGGAACAAATTAAATCTAGATTTAAAAATGTTATATATTTTCTGACAGAGTAATACAGAAAATATATGTGTTGACATA
>PVIR01037465.1:0-15091 GCA_004026965.1 Petromus typicus | reverse complement strand
ACAATCCTCCTGCCTCTGCCTCCCGAGTGCTGGGATTACAGGCGTGAGCCACCACGCCCGGCACTATGGTATGTGGTACTGGTTGCTGCTGGGTGTGAGTCTCCACACCCAGTATTGTTATGTGGTTACCAGGGAATCGAACCCGGGCCCTTGCGCTTGCAAGACAGGCGCCGGAACCACTGAGCTAACTCCCCGGCCCATGTGTTTCTTCTTTTTTTTTTTTTTTTTTTTTAGAGTAACAGCTTTTCAAAACATTGAAAATAAAATTACCATGGAATCTAGCAAGTCCACTTCTGGCTATGTACCCAAAAGAACTGAAAACTGGAGCAAGGTGTGATGATGCATGCTGGTAATTCAAGCACTCTGGGAGGCTGAGGCAGGAGGATCTCAGTTTGAGCCCAGCTGGATTGCTTACCAACTTAGTAAGACCCAGTCTCAAATGAAAAATTAAGGGGAGGGCTGGGGAGTTAGCTCAGTGGTTCTGGTGCCTGTCTTGCAAGCGCAAGGACCCGGGTTAGATCCCCGGTAACCACATACAATACTGGGCGTGGAGACTCACGCCCAGCAGCAACCAGTACCACATACCACAGTACCGGACATGGTGGCTCACGCCTGTAATCCCAGCACTTGGGAGGCAGAGGCAGAAGGATTGCTGTGATGTGAGTTTGAGGCTGAGCTGAGGGCCAGCCTGAACTACAAAGCGAGACCCTGTCTCAAAAAAAAAAAAAGAAAATAAAGAAAAATTAAGGGGGGTGGTGGTAAATAGTCCAGTCCCCAGTTCAAGAAAATTAATTGAAAGGTGAGTTTAAAGAAGGATTTGTCCATTTACATCCGTAGCACCATTTTGGGTCATTTTTAGCATCTAATTTTCCTTGTTACTCCAAGCATAAGTCTGGCTTCGGGATTTTCCACTTGCCAGTCTCTGTGCTCTGTTTCTTTCTTCCTTTTTTTTGAGACAGGGTCTCGCTTTGTAATTCAGGCTGGCCCTGAGCTCAGCCTCAAACTCTCATCACAGCAGTCCTCCTGCCTCTGCCTCCCAAGTGCTAGCATTATAGGCGTCAGCCACCACGCCCGGCACTGTGGAATGTGGTACTGATTGCTGATGGGCGTGAGTCTCCACACTCAGTATTGTATGTGGTTACCAGGGATTGAACCCGGGTCCTTGCACTTGCAAGACAGGCACCGGAACCACTGAGCTAAATCCCTGGCCCTGTGTTTCTTAAGTAACTTGTGGTGCTACAAATCAAACCCAGGCAACATTGAGCTACATCCTCAGTCCTCTTGGTGTTTTCATCTTGAGATCGAATCTCACTCAGTTAACTCAGGCTGACCTCGAGCTTGCAATCCTCCTGCCTCAGCCTCCAAAGTAGCTGGGATCAGAGGCGTGTGCCACCACACCCCTGGTTTGGCTTTTACTTTTGATTCATTGTCATTGAGATTTAACAACACACAGACAACCCGCATAACTACTGTATAGTAGAACTAGTGCTGATGTAAATGCTACATAAATTCACTTGGTGGAACACTGCTTCTGCGGAGTTGGAATCAGGATTCTGGTCCCCATTTTAGAGATGAGAACACTGAGGCACTGCATGATAAATAACCCCCCTCCGACTGTGGATCTAGTCATTGATAGAGGTGACATTCAAAGCAAGTGGCTGAGCTCTAGCAGCCTCGATAGCTCACTCTCCTCATAACACTTGTGTTGTATCATGTGTCCTCACTGCATCTGAGACCCACGAGGATAGTGGCTCCATTCTAAGCATTGGTCCCCAGGGCTTTGAGCAACGTGTGGCCCACACTGCGTCTTTCAGTAAATGCATGTTGGGCGAATGGATGAGCTCTTTGTATATTAGGACAAGAAAAGACTCCGCTTTTCTTTCTTGTTCTCCTGCTCCTCTGTGAGTTTGCTCAAGTCTAAGAAGCGCAGAGGGCCATGTACAGCAGGTTCCTCTCGTTGAGTACCAGAAAATCTTTATTCTGTGGACCACCTGTGAACTCCTTCAAGGTTCTTTTCCTTCTGCCCCCAGACCAGCCCCTGCCCCAGCTGGACGCTTACACCTCACCTTTCTTGGAGAAGGAAGAACACATGTATCCAGTGATTTTAGGGTGAGGTGGCAGTGAGAGGGCCACTTGTTTTTGCAGAAGTAGCTACAAGAAAAATGAATCTGCAAATTCTAGGCCAGAGGTTATGGGAAGAAGAAACTCTTTTCAGAATTATTTCTTATCTTTTCCATCCCTGCTTATCCAGAGCATCATTTTCCATAGAGTTTAGTGTCCATAGCGTTGTGCGATGTCCTAGAACATACCCACGGTTCCCTCATCGTTCTTATCCTTTTAAAGAGTTTCCCTTGCAGGAGCATGGTGGCATGTGCTAATAACACCTAACACTTGGGAGGCTGAGGCAGGAGGATCTCCATGAGTTTGAGGCCAGCCTGGACTACATAGTGAGACTCCGTCTCTAAAGAGGAGCTTCCTACCAGGCGCGGTGGCTCAGGCCTGTAATCTCAACACTCGAGAGGCAGAGGCAGGAGGATTGCTGTGGGTTTGAGGCTCACCTGCACTACATAGTGAGCTCAGGGCCAGCCTGAACTACAAAGAGAGGCCCTGTCTCCAAAAACAAAAAACAAAAAACAAAGAAGAAGAAGAGCTTCCGTAGTATAAAATGTGCTCCTCCTCTTAGTTTGAAAGGAGCCTTCAGAGGTCCCTCGGTCCTGTGGTCCGCACAGGAGAAATCACTTGGGAAATGAAGGCTGGATGACTCGACCATTTGATACAGCTCTCTGTAGAAGTAGCTCTGTTGCGCTCAGGCCTGTGACTGGTGAGGGGCCCGGATGGGCTCCAGCATTGATCCCACCATCCTTTGTCTCTCTAGCTTTAGACCTGCTCCAGAGACACTTTCCAGGGATCTTTCCATCAGATCGTCATCAAAATACAGGTTAGATGGAGAGAAGATCAATGTCTATTGAAGAGCGGCACCAATGCGTTAAAAGGTACCCTAATGGCCTTAAGACTTAATGTGGCTTTTAAAAATGGCTAATTTATACACTCGGCCACTCCAGTCCTCCTGACCCATTGGATGGCATTATGCAGAAAAGCAGATGAACTTACATAGAATGAGCGGTGGCTGGGCCTCCTTTGACCTATTTTCACTGATAAAGATAAATCTCATAACTCACAGATAGCAATGTCAGCCTTGTATATTCCCTGGAACTCATAAGGACACAAGTCGCATCTAGTGGGTCTGCTTCACATGTGACAGGGAAACTTGAACGGCCAATCGGCACAAAGGTAATTCATTATTCATTCATTTGCATCCAGAAATCCTATTGGTTAAAAAGCCATCAAAGCGCTGGGGCTTTTTTTCTTTACCTCCCTGCTCTAAAATAAAGCGCCTCCCACTGGTGAAATAGAGGCTTTCCTGCCTCTCACAGAACTGCTGAAAAAAAAATAACATTTGGCAGTGGAATTTTTGCCGGAGGAACTGATGTGTATATATAATATTTGTACATTTCTTAGACTCATCAGTGCTTTCGTGTTCCAAAGTCGTGTGCGGGTTAAATTTACTATGGTGCGGTTGGTTCTTGGCTTTTAAAAGTAGAGGAGAGAATTTGCTAAGCGGCACACAGCAGAATAAGGCAGGTGAAGCTGGCATTAGGTGAAGTCCTGAACTTCACTCACGCTCCAGCCGCGGAAAGCCTCCTCCTGAGCCTGCCCGCTCCCGCTCCCCCTCCTGCGCCGGCCTGGTCTGGGCTGCCTGCCCCCGTGTCTGCCCTCTGCCCTCTGCCCTGCTGGTCAAGCCCTGCTGTGAGGCGTCAGGTAGATGCAGAGCCCATTCCAGAAGTTGCAGAAGGAAGCGGACTGGGGGCAGGGCTGTGAGCGCCCCTCCTGCTGCAGGCTGGTGCCACCCGCTGTGACATAAATCAGGAGGGGAGCCTAGACATTTATTTTCAAAGCGGGAGCGGCCTTGTCCTTTATGCTGGGTGCCGGGCTAAATACAGTGCTGTGCTGGATAAATGTTAGTGGCAGCAGCTCTAATAGAGCAGCGACCGTGCTTATGTGGTCACCTCCCCTCCTGTGGCCAGCGCTGCAGGTTTAACCCTTTCTGTGGCTGGGTACCGAGGGCCGGGCTCCTCATCAGGCACACTTTGTTTCCTGTCTGCAAAGAACCCCAGCCCCAGGCTGCTGCTTCTGCACCCTCAGGACAGCAGGTGTCTCAGGAGGCCCTTAAAGGAGCAGTACTGACACTTCTGTCTTTATTCTTCCCTTCCTGTCTCCCTCTGGGTCATACCTTTAAATAAGTTACACCATTTATTTCCCTTGTGCTCAAAATTAAGGACCATGGTCCTATTGTCTTATCATTTTAATCACATTGATTTTATCTCACAACAGCATCCACTTCTCTGTGGAGGAGATAGATATTTTGGGGGAGGAGAAGCCCCCCTGCTTCCCTGTCCTGGGAACTGAACCCAGGGCCGTCACACTGAGGTCCTACTCCTCTGGTCCTAATTGTTTTTTATTTTGAGACTTGAGGACATGCTAAGTCACCAAGTTGCCAAGGCTGGTGATCTTCCTGCCTCAGCCTCCAGGATGCTGGGATTACAGGGTATGTACCACTGCGTCCAGCAGGGTGAGAGCTTTTCCTTCCTACACTGTGAAAGATGTCAGAGCTGTGAGACCACCCAGCTTTCAGCCCCCAATCTAACAAGCACGTCTTGCTCTGGCCACCAACATAGTGCCCCAGAGGAGCTTCGCTGCTCCTGGGTGGACTCCGGCTGATGAGTTTGCTCAAGGAGCAGCCATCGCCATGGGAAGTCAGCATCTCCCAGCATCCCGAGGGAACTCAGCAGAGCTGTCGCTAGAGGCAAGGATCCCTCTTCCCCGTGCCTGCAGCACCTGGCCTGGGCTTGTTAGAAGGACAAACATGCTGCCACCCCCCCTCCCGTTCCTGCTGAATTCTGGGCCCACTGTCTTCTTGGGATACTTCCCTCTCTGCTTCTCAGAGTCTCCAGGGGCCGAGGGATATGTGAGGTGGAGGCCAAGGTAGTAGTTCGAGTCCTGTGTCTGGTCACGGGGAACGCGGGCTCAGGCTGGGCTTGGCCCTCTGGGCTCTGGCTCCTCTTCCCTGAAAGGTGACACCTGCTGGCTGAGTTGCTGTGAAGGATGATGCAGGTGGCAATGGACTTGAAGTGCAGAAACCTTCCTGGCCCGAGGCAGACGCTTCATTATGTTAGCTGCATCCTTTCAAAGTGGACAGA
The DNA here is from genome assembly GCA_004026965.1 of Petromus typicus. NCBI lineage: Eukaryota > Metazoa > Chordata > Mammalia > Rodentia > Petromuridae > Petromus > Petromus typicus. The sequence continues at coordinate 9,833 of PVIR01037465.1, read as the reverse complement.
AGAATGAAGCGAGGTAGGAGGGAGATGAGAAGGCTGGATGTTTTCATCTCCTGCATCACCCAGAACTCTGGGTCCGGTCCCCGCCTGGCTCTGCACCTACCACGTGGGTTATTTAGCAGAGGCTGAGAAAACAAGGCTGACTGGCCCTAACTGACCCGCTCTGTGTCACCCCCATTAAGGACGAGGATGCCGAGAGGAGGGTAGCTGGTGTCAGGATGGTCCTGGCTTCCAGGAAAGCGGAACGTGCAGAGGCCCTCACGGACTACCTCCCCGCGGCAGGCTTCTCCTGAGGACAGAACCGCCCCTCAAGCCTTAAAGTTCCTCTGCATCTGCGGAAACCGGAACTGAGAGTGACTGAGGGGACCCTCAGCAAATCTTTCTGCCAGCCTGGCAGCCTGACCCTCTGGGGCACAGCACACCCCTCCAGCTGCTCTAGCTGGGTCCTCTTCCTGTTCTCCCTTATCTTCCAGCTCTCCTCAGACGCCTGTCTGTGCCTCACGCTAATGCAAGCTGAATTTCTTTTCCCAGGATGTGAGTCAAGAGGCTCAGCAGAGGTCTTTGTGTCCTCTGGGCCCTTTTGGATCCCTGATGGCTTCCAGCCTGCACTGGGCTTTCTTAGCCCTTCCATACCTTGCCCCAACCGTGTGTGACCTTATGAATAAACCATCCTAACTGTCTACGATGGTCTCTCTCCAACCAAGAAGTTCTTCGGGAAGGAACCGACGCCACTGTATTTCCTAGGTTCTCTGTGTCACCGGGCACAATGCCAGGCATGCAGAAGGCTCTGGCATCGCCACTGAAACACAAGGCTATTGCTCGTCCCGCCCGAGGGCAGAGACAGAGCTCTGGGTGGCTTTCTGTCCCTGCCCAGCTCGCCCAGCGCTAAGCATCGGGTGCACACCTATGCTCAAACTTGTGTCTCATGGACCTGAGGGACCGTGGTCACTGATATGAAAAGCATGCACGAAAGGTGGGGGTAAAGGCTGAGTCTCAGGGGGTGTGGAAAAGTCCTCGACTGGGGAAGACCTGTCTTTTTTGGTGGTAGCTTGCAGCCTCATTCTCCAGGCCGTGGGGACCCTGACTGATGGGCCTGGCAGGCCAGGTCTGGAGCCAGATGGCCTTGCATCCTCTGGTGAAAAGCGCCACTTCCTTGAGTCAGGAGCCCTTTGGAAATGTGTCAACTCTCAGTGATCCTGTTAGCAGCTCCTGTTTTCTTCTGGTAGGTTCCATCTTGGAGCATAATCCTTAAATAGACAAAACTTCCAAGCAAGCAGATTTTCACTGGAGTGAAAGTCAGTCACTCTGCATAAATATGAAATTAGGCCTCGGAGGAGGGAAAAGTGGTTCGTTTTCAGTTATCCACAGGTCCCTCCCGTGTAGGAGGGGCTGCTTGTCCCGGAGTTACAGTGAGAAGACAGTTCTTGCGTCTCCAAAGAATGACCTAAGCTCTCAGCTGAGTGCCTCTAGGGCTGTCCCCTTTTTTGTCATTTCTTTTCCTTTTTCTTTTGGTGGAGGTGGGGAGGGTTGAGTCAGGGTCTCACTGTATAGTTCAGGTGGACCTTCAACTCACTGTATAGCCCATGCTGGCCTTGAATTTACAGCAATCCTCCTGCCTCAGCCTCCCAAAAGCCGGGACTGGAGGTGTGCACCACCACGCCTGGATCCCAGCGCTGCTTTCTGTCCATTCCCCTGGCCCGTCACCAGGTTCTTTGTCCTTCTACCCTATTCACCATTCTGGTCCCTCCTTTTCCAGCCTCCAGCTGAGCGGGTCCCCCTGACTAGTGACCAACAAGTTCTCTGCTCTCAGAGGTCTCAGTTCTATAGATTTTATGCCTCTAAGTGTTGCCTGACACAGAGGGTTCTGTGAGGGCCATGAGATGTACCCTCGGAGTCTGGGTTAAAAACAATCAGCAGAGGGGTAGCACATGCCCGTGATCCCAGCACTCTGAGAGGCGGAGGCAGGAGGGCTGCAAACTCCAACCAACTCAACAAAAACAATCAAACAACCGAAAAGGGAAACAAAACCCCAAACCAGAACAAAGCAAAAAGCCCCAAACCATCAAAGGCACAACCCCAAATTCTGGCCCCCGCTGGCTCCTGGCAGACCTGGCAGCCCCAGGCACCCAGAAGTCGGGCACAGAGGATCTACCCTCGCCTCTGGGGCTGCAGCCTGATTTTCCTGGCTTTCACGGCTCCAATGGAGCAGTGCAGGGCGGGCGGGGCCAGCCCCGGAGAGCCCCAGGCTGCCGTGCAGCGGGCCTGCGGGGCTCGCGGAGTGTGCGGCTTCGTGTTCATTAATTCACCACGCGGTCTCCTCACGGGGCCAGACGCGCGACGTTATTATGCTCATCCATCACCTCAGTGAAGAAACTGAGGCAGTGGCGTGAGGGAGGCTGCCGAGCTGGCTCCTCCAATGGGAGGAGGAGCAGGAGGAGGCAGAGCCAGGGCCGCAAAGGCCACTGGGGCAGCCGGGGCCTGGCTCCCTCCTCTGGGCTTGGAGGTGACGCTGTAGCCGACCGCCGCCACATTTCAAACCACATAGCCCACCCCGCCCTACCACAACCCTTTTCTTCTTGGTTCCCTAAATCGAATAGATTTTGATTCAATTTAAACGTTCTGGATTAGTGGAAGGGAACGAGGTTAAAAGAGGTCAGCCCCATTACTCAGCGTTATTAATGATGTTGTCGGCTGTTAAAATCTCCAAAAACTAGGAAACTAATAAATTTTACATATTGAAAAATCACAGATGGATCAGGCAAATGGATAAATTCTTAAAAGTATTTAATATCTGTTAAGAGGACAGAATGATAAATTCAGTATTGAAAACCAATATCAGATCCACAATTACAGGCCATTTATCATAACCAACTGCACAGACAGCATCTTATCGCGGGGAGCACGGACGAGATTCCTACGCAGAGACCCGGAACAAGTCCATATGAGACGAGAAATAAATCTGCTTTCCATATTGGAAACTTATTTCCACTTCCTATCTTTATTGCCAACAATAATGTTAACTTTCAAGAACAAATTGTTATACATTAAACCCTTGCATAATGAGCTCAATTGAGGCAAAAAAAACTTCCCTAAAAAGAGCTTTAAATTATTCTGAATTGGGTTATTAGCTTTAACTCTAATTCCTCAGAGAGGAACCAGCAATCTGTAGTAAGTTTCAGCACTTAACCCGCCAGTGGGTTCTCTAGATTGGACCTCAAAATTTTAGATCTGTTGTTTCGTTTTCTAACATCTTACTTTTTCTAAAGAATTTAGCAGACTGGGGTGATATTCAACAGATGTATTAGTTTTAAAAAGTGCAAGAGCCGCCAGGTGTGGTGGTACACTCCTGTGATCTGAGCACTCAGGAGGCTGAGGCAGGAGGATCACTGCAAGTGGAGTCTAGGCTGAGCTATACGGCAAGGCCCTGTCTTAAGAACAAACAAAAACAAGAAACAAAAGAAAAAAAAAAACCCAACCCCCAAACACAACAAATTGCAAGAACATAACAGATTTTGATTTTGAGATGAATTGTTTTGCTTACTTTGGAAATATAAGTTTTAATGTAAATGGAAGGATTAGAATTTGGACCCTTAAAGTCACTGGCTGCTCGAGTGGCCAGGGAGGTGACTTGGCTGGAATGATGTCACCTCATCCCTGCAACTGCCCAGGCTGACTGAGGGGAAGGGACTCTAATCTGCCTGAGGATGGGTGGACTGACTTGTTTTTTTACTGTATGTCTCCTAAGTATTTGGAACAAGATGCTCAAATGTCAAAAATTTCGGATGTGTAGGGGGAAAAGGTCACCTCTAACTAATCCTAGAGGCTGCAGCTAGTTACATTTCAACCTTTTTTGTTCTTATTTTTGTACACTTTTGTTGCACAGTTGTGGAGATGCACATTTATATGAACTTTTATGTCCTGTACAATTATAATTTGAATTATTAGATAACATGTCATCATTTTATAAGGAATGCTTTCCTAATATTGGGCATTTTGGTTGCTTCCAAGTTTCTTAGTTATAAATAGCACAGCGATAGTCATCTTCACGCATTTATCTTTTGTGAATTCTGATTATTTCTCTAGGAGGTGTTCCTAGAGCCAGGCATGGTGGTGCATGTCTGTCATGGTAGTACAGACATGGGCGGCTGAGGCAGGAGGATCACCAGTTTGAGATTAGCTTGGGAGTTTAGCAATTCAATGAGATCCTATCTCATAATAAATAAAAAGGACTGGGGATATAGCTTGGTATAAAAGCCTTGAGTGGGCTGGGGATTTAGCTCAGTGGATCTGGCATCTGCCTTGCAAGTGCAAGGTCCTGAGTTTGATCCCTGGTAACCACATACCACAGTGCTGGGTGTGGCAACACACACCCATCATCAATCAGTACCACACACCTATACTCCCAGCACTCCCAGCACTTAGGAGGCAGAGGCAAGAGGATTGCTGAGTTTGAGGCTGAGCTCAGGGCCAGCCTGAACTACAAAGGGAGACCCCTGGCTCAAAAAACAAACAGGAGCAAGGATTTAGCTCAGTGTTTCTGGCACCTGCCTTGCAAGTGCAAGGTCGAGTTCAATCCTCAGTTACCACATACAGCAATGCCAGGTGTGGTGACTCACACCCACCAAGCAATCAGTACCACATACTACAGTGCCAGGCATGGTGGCTCACACCTGTAATACCAGCACTTGGGAGGCAGAGGAAGAAGAATTATTGTGAATTCGAGGCTTGCCTGGGCTACACAGTGAGCTCAGGAGCAACCTGAACTACAAAAAAACGAGACCTTGTCTCAAAAAAACAAAGAAACAAAAGCTTTAACATAAGCTAACTTGTATGTAAACTCCTAATTTGTGAATTTGTCCACTGTGCAAGCTGTAGCCCCGCCTCAAGGTTATGACTGTGACCTTTGCCACCAGACCCTTCTGCATGTAAGTGCAGGTCTGTTACAGAACGGCCAGGAGATTTAGCATCATCAGCCTCTGCTGCCTCATCCGTAAAATGGGAATTGCAGTCTCAAGGTTGCCATGGTGATAAGATGTGACATTGCCTAGGATGCTTAGCATGGTGCCTTGCAGCTACAGGATAAACACTTCACAAGAGGCAGACAATATTGGCCTTCATCTATTTTTTTTTTTTTTTTTTGGTGACAGCGTCATAACACACGTCTTTATGTATAATATACTCCCAAAGACATCATAGATTTGAAACCTTTAACCTGTCATCACCCGGAATAAAATGCTGACTGTTCTCCCTCAGTCCCCTTCACCGGTGGAGCCCCCACACCTTCCCCAGTTTTGCTCTGTCCCTCTGGTCCCCAGCGACTGGCCCTCCCATCCTACCCCTTCCTTTCTTTTCAGTGTTTGCCAAACTCATTCATTCATTTGGGCTCAGCTCCGGTGTCGTGCATGGGCCAAGCCTTTCCTGGGCTCAGCAGGTGGAGTAGTGGGGACCTCCCTGACCGTGGGACTTGGTGTGCACACCTGGGAAGTCGCAGCAGTTGCAGTCCTGCACTACACAAAGTCTGCTGCGCTCCGGTCTCCCCACGACGCCCGGAGCGCCTTAAAGGTCAAGACCACATCTTATTAATCTTTGTTTCTTCGACGCCTACTAAAGCCCGTGGCACAATGGAGGAGCCACAGAAAGTTCGTTCAGTGTAATATGGGGAGGGATTGTGATCAAAGAAGTCCGCAAATGGCATTTCAGCTAAATTCAATTGAATTCCAACTGAATTGAAAGTTGATTGGACTTCAATTTTTTATTTATCATGGGATCTTAAATACAAATGCATTTGGTGCAATTGTGAAGTGCTTTCTAAGCCCTGAAATACTTAATGCTATTTGCAGAATGTTTCTAGGCAAATTATTGAGATTTTAAAATGTACAAGGAATTTCAGAAGGCCCAGTATACTGCATGCGGAATCTCATGGGAAACTAGGATGTGTCTATTGAGATACTGAAGCCTGGGACAGAAGGTCCAGGTTACTGGAATTCCAAGTCTGCTGCCCAAACTTCAGTGATGCTACGGTGAAAGCTGAGGTTAAAACAGCCTGGATTCTGGCCTGCACACTGAATGGCCAGCCTGGCAAAATGTCTGCGTTGTGCGTCCGGCCTGTCAGTTTGGCTCAGTGCAGACCCCCGGCACCTAAGACAGTGCTTGGCACAGGGTGGGAACTTAGTCCCTATTTGCCAAAAGGCCAAATGAGTCAGCAGCCACATTTGGTGCAACCAAATCTGCAGCTGCTCGGAATTATTTAGCTTGGCTCGACAAATCTTTACAGAGTGCTTTGGTTGTTTCAGATCTCTTGCCAAGCTGCTGAGGTCTGGTGCCACACACCTGTAACCCCAGAACTCAGAAGGCTGAGGCAGCAAGATCTCCATGAGTTCATGTAGGATGTAGTCCCTGCCTTTGTGGTGCTTAAGTCTGGTGCAGGGAAGTCTGGTGACACATCTTTCTGGTGATACACCTTTTGGTGTCACCAGGAAAGGCAGGGTCCTGTGGCTGGCAACAAGATAGGTCTATACACAGGGTGCCAGGGAAACCAGAAGGAGGGTGGGCATCCAACTCGGGCTTCAAGGAAGACCTTCTTGGGGACTATACACCTGAGATTTGTCTGATGGGATGGTAAGATTCTGGCTATAGAAAGATGGGAAGGCAGCTGGGTGCGGAGTCTCACATTTGCAATCACAGCATTTGGGGAGGCTGAGGCAGGAGGATTTCAAGTTTGAAGCTCACTTAGAAACTTAGAGAGACCTTGTCTTAACACAGAAAGTTAAAAGGGAGGAATGTAGCTAAGTGGAAGGCCCTGGGTTCCATGCTTGCTACCTATAAATCCAAAACAGCCCCAGATCCCTCCAGAGGAGGAGAGTCTCTGAGCTGCAGGAAAAACATTCTGTGTGCTGGTGAGAAGAGGCTGTGGCTAGAACTCTCCTGAGGTGACTTGGTGATGTGCTGTGGCTCAGGGCAGGGAAGGGAGTGTCTGGAAGCTGGTTCGAGCATCGTAAGTGTTTGTTAAGTGGAATTATGCTATTTGGTAACCATGAGGACTGTGACTGTCTCTGTACAACTAAGGAGTGGTGAATCTCTTTGATATTTGATTGTAGACTAAGACTGAGTGGCATTATGTGCCTCCTAGAAAAGAAAAATGGCCCAGATGCCAACATCCTGTTCAACCGGAGTCAGAAGAGAAGGAGCCACAGGTCAAATCCATGAGTCGTTATTTCCAAGTCTGTCTGTCTATCTGTCTGTCTATTCATCCATCCAACATTAGACCTGGCCCCATCCAAGATGCTGGAGGATGGAAATAATTTACAGAATTCACAACCTACGAGGGACAGAGGGCTCTGAAAAGGCACTCACAGAAGCCAGGTGAGGTGGTACCTGCCTCTAACCCTGTAGTGTCACCATGAGTTTGAGGTGTGTAATAGTTCAAGGTGAGGCTGCCTTTCATAGAAAGACCCTGTCTCAAACAACCAAACCAAAGCAAAACAATTATTAATTATTTTGCTGTACTAGAGATTGAACCTCCTGAGCTATGTTCCCAGATCTTATTCAAATTTTTATTTTGAGATAGATCTTGCTAAGTTGTTCAGACTGGGCTTGTATTTGGGATCCTCCTGCTTCAGCCTCCAGGAGTGCTGGGATTACAGACCTGCACCAACATGGCCTACCTTTACTTGATATCTTTGCGCAGCTGAGGATGGCGCTAGTCAGACAAAGCCTCTGCTCTGAGCTCCATGCCTGGCTCTCAGGTAGGATTGAATATTTGGGAGCTTTTGAGGAGGGAGAACGTACTGATCTGTAGATATTCTCAGGTCCCAGAACCTCCGTGGGAAACTGTTCAGAGGTATCATTTTTCCAGCTTTTGGCTGTAAAAAAACTGAAACTGGATGACACTCACCCCGGCCAGAGGGCTGCACACCCCTGATGCCTTTCCGGGCATTGGTTCCCCTGTGCAGGCCCCCAGATCTATGCAGATGGGATTCTCTGAAGGTGTGTTAGGAAGCAGGAGGGGAGGGCAGCACTGTCTTGTGAGTAAGCACTTTATGTCCTGCTGGCCGCAGCCTGCTGTGGCCGAAGGACCATTTGCAGTGATTTAACTCTGTCTCTAACAGATGCATTTCATAATGACTTATTAGCCAAGAGTACATAGCTGGAACTTCTGTGAAATCTGCACATCCAGGTATGTTAAACCCATTCCCTAATTTCCAGAATTTCTCCCCCGCAACGGACTGGTGATACCTTAGAAAGCTGCCTTTCACTTCCAGTTCTCATTTATGTAAAGAAGATTCACAAATTCATGCTGTTTGCCTCTAGTGTATAAAGCAGAGTCCTTGCTCTTGGATGAACTGTATCACATAATCACTCCAGGTCACCTTGTGGGTGGAGGACTGAGGACTTGAGCCAGTGCAGGCCGGCGCGCTGATGTGTGCTTGTCATTTGAGCACTCTTGGAGGCTGAGGCAGGAGGATCACAAGTTCAAACTCAGTCTGGGCAATCTAGTGACTTAGTGAGCATTACCTCAAAACAAAGACTAAAGAAAGGACTGGAGATTCAACTTAGTATGAAGGCCCTGGGCTCGATTGTCAGTAATGGAAAAAAAAAAAAAGAATGAATTTCTAGGATCATGTTTGCCCCCTTTCCCTGGTAAACATGACTCAGGGAGACCCAGACCCAATCCAAGTTTCCCTAGATGCAAGGGAATTCCATGTCTGAGCCGTGTACACGTATGTTACAATAGAGGCCATCACAATGAATAATATCTAATAAAGTCATAGTGATAACCTATCACTGATACAAGTTCAGGAAGATAGAGAGCGGCTTTCTCCGGCTTTAGCTTGTGAGAATGAGTCACATACTCAGTTCTCAGTTCCAAGCAATCACCACTCCTGACGGCCACACACAAATCATCTCCGCCAATCTCATCATATATTCAGTCCATATTCAAAGTTATTAAATATTGAACACAATTTAGTAAATACGACCAAGTTAATCAAGACTTCAATTGGTGGTTGTGGCTTCATAAAAAGCTTGTGGAAAGAGTCTTCCCACTGGTTCCAATCTGGTCCCCCGCCCTATTTTTAAGAGAGGCAGAAGGGGTGGCATGGGGGTGGGGATTGTGGGTTGCTGGTGTGTGCGCAGGTGTCAGGCAGGACTGTGACGGGCATCCATAGACGTGGCAGTGTCACGTGGGTTACCTTAAACCGGTGATGGTGAAGCTTTTAGAGCCTTCAGTGATACACACAGTCCTCTGCCATAGGTTTGCCATCACTGCCTTAAATCCCAGCCTGAGGTGGTTTCAAGGTCACCCTGCCAAAGGTTGTGCTGGAGCAGGCGGTCAGGGGGAGGCCTCCTTGGGTTTGGGCCCTGGTCCCAGCCAAGCAGTGCCAGACACCACAGCACCCAAGAGAGAGCTCTAAATAAGCTTGAGCTCATTCAACTTTTCTGTTGTTTACTGGTTATGTGGTAAATTACCATTCACTTATGGTGCTGGGGATTGAGCCCAGGGCCTTTGCTCTCTGCCAGAACTACATCTCTGACACCCTTTTTATTTGTATTTTGGACACAGAGTCTTCTTAAGTTGCCCATGGTGGGCTCAAACTTGCATTCCTCCTGCCTCAGCCTCCCAGAGTGCTGAGATTACAGGTATGCCCAGAATGAGCAACTTGGGGAGACTCAAAATAAGAGGGATTGGGATGCAGTGAGGTTAGCCTTTTGGATCTTCAGCTTCCCTCTGTAGACAGGGCAGTGCCAGCCACACAGGACTGCTGTGAGGTTGAAATATCATCTATCATGTGTCTACCTGAGTAAGAAACTGCAGGTACTTTGAATATCCTTTGTTT
>PVIR01037464.1:0-15128 GCA_004026965.1 Petromus typicus | reverse complement strand
TAATATACAGAACACACTTAGACCAGAGCTGGACTTCTGAGGTGCTCAGTAAGGATTCCCGTATCACTGTCCCCCTGAATCTTTCCATTACTGTCTTGATTAATTATCTTTAATAAATTTCTGTTCATCCTTGTCAATCCAAAGTAAGTGGTCTCATACTCTTAAGTGAGATAAATCAAATGCATATATTTAAATATAGCATTGTTTCTCTGGTATGAGACAGCGAAATTAGAAATAAGGACCAAAATGTAAAACAAGTATTGAGAAATGGAAAGGGGAATAAAGAGGGGGAAGGGGAAAGAGAGAACAAACAGGAAAAAGAGAGAATAGAAGGAAAAGATGGAAACAAAGCTTTCATAAATAAAGAGGGAAAGAGGTGTCCAAGTGGGAAGTGGGGGAAGCAAGACATACTATGTACAAATTCCCTTGGATGAGTATTATCGTTAGGTATATTTAAAATGTTCCACTAAAGGTTTTGCTTTGGAAAAAAAAAAGGTCCTGGGCTGGGCACTGGTGGTGCACACCTGTAATCCCAGTACTTATAGGCTGAGTCAGGAGGACTGTTGTGAGCCTGAACTACACAGTGAGACTCTGTCTCAAAAAAAAAAAAAACCCCGAAAATAAATAAAACAAAACAAGATCTTGCTATAATATCAGAGAACCAATTTCTCCCACCTCTCCCTCTCCCTCTCCAGGGTACCCAAGCTAAACTCTCCCTTCTAAAATTTCAGAGCACCACACAACAGAAATTTCTGCTGTCTTTAACTGGTCCTTGGTTTTGCATTTGACCAACTTCTCTCAGCAAGACCAGAGTCATGAGGATCGAGGATTATGCCTCCTTCTGTATTCAACATGGTGTCTACCTCAGCCCTCACTAAAAAGGCTTTTTGGTAAACGGACCATTAGTACGTTTTGGGCTTTCTGGGCCATGGTCTCTGTCACAACTATTCTGTGACTACAACAAAAAAGTAGATGTAAACAATATCTAAATGAAGGCGTAGCTGGGTTCTAAAAACTTTATTTACATAAATACATAGCAAGAAGTCTGGCCCAAACTGAATTTTCAAGAACTGACCTGGAAACAGTTAATACACACTATTTCCCATAGAAAACATACAGCTAGATTTAAGATACACTGATTTAAATGTAATTTAAATGCTGAAATTTGCATTCTAGAAAACTTACATAGTAACTGATTCTTTCTTTTTTTTTAGGGACTGAACCCAGAGTCTTGTGTATGGTAGGCAAGTGTTCCACCTCCAACTACCCCACCTGTCTGTAAATGCTGGATTAGCATCTAGTCACTGACTTTAGCATTTACCGTCTCACATAAGACCTTGGCTTTCCAGGCAGGCGCAGCGCTCCTGAACTACATTTCCAGCTCTCGACCCATTTCTTAAACAAACTTCTGAATTTCTCCGAGTCCTAGTTTCTTTGGTTTAGGATGCAGCACAGTAAAACCTGCCTACCGCACTGAGCTACCAAGACAGTCACATGAGATAATTAACAAAGTCTGGTATGATGTCTGGCAGATTGTTACTGTTAAGGGGACATATTAGCAAGAAGTACTTAGAGACTTGCACTGGGAGTTTAGTACCTATTATCAGTCAGAAGATCTTCGGTTACTTTTTTCCCTGTGAATTTGTGTCTGTTACCCATCTTGAAGTTGAGGGTTTTCCGAAGACGCCTCTGTCTGCGGGAACAGTAACCCCTGTAAGAAAACACAAACAAAACTCATTCAGCTGAGCTCAGGTACTTTGGGTAAGAGATTCTTCAAAAGGCAAAGGTCAACAGTGTGGGGTATTCTACTTATGGTGATTACAGGCGTCACACATCAGGTTGCAAACATTTACTGAACTAAAGTACGCGGGCCCATGACTTCACTTAGAGAAATCATAAACAGAAGCTGCGATGCCCACTCTCATGGAGGTCACATACAGGCAAATGTTGAATTGAACAGAGTGATCATTCCGGTCCCAGTGACACAATGGGCTGTGGGACCACTGATTAGCCTCGTGAGAAAGAAGAGCATTCTGCACTGGCGTTGTGGCCCAGCGGGAGAGCACGCGGTCAGTACAAGTGAGGACTTGAGATCAATTCCCAACACTAAGCTCTGCTCCCCCCAAAACAGGAACAGGATTCTAGTGGATGAAAACGACAGGAAGGTATGTGACAGGGAGCTGGCAGCAAAGACACAAAGCAGGGAAGTGCAAGCACATGTGAAGACAAGCGAAGGCCAATTAGGAGGTCACCGGGAAACCCACACGTCATCTCTCTGCCCAGCTGTCCTCCGTCTTCATGCAGCTCTTTATTCTTCTATTATACCATAATTACGGCCTTCCACAGCTTCCTCACTAATACATATCCTTTAGCACAGGGAGTTTTATTTTTACATTTCCTGGAATGCCTTAACAATGTGACTAGCACATAGACTTTCAGTATTAGGGTAAAATACAAATTTTACCAACTCTTAAATCAAAATAATAGACCATATAATTTGCAAGACAAACTGATTGTAAATATTGATTGCATCAGCACCTTTAAAGCTACCAGGCCATGGGGGCTGGAGATTTACCTCAAGGTTCCAGTGCCTGTTTTGCAAGCGCAAGGGCAAGCTCGAACCCAGTTCGATCCCGGTCACCACATACCATACAGGGCATGGAGACTCACACCCAGCAGCAATCAGTACCACATACCACAGTGCCGGGTGTGGTGGCTCACGCCTGTCATCCCAGCACTCAGGAGGCAGAGGCAAGAGGATTGCTGTGAAGTGAGTTTGAGGCTGAGCTCAGGGCCAGCCTGAATCACAAAGGGAGACTCTGTCTCAAAAAAAAAAAAATAAATAAATAAATAAATAAAAAATAATGAAGAAAGGGAAAATGTTGACGCTAATGATGTTTGCTTATCTCTGAGGCTTTGAGACAAGTTGTTTCTTTGTTGTCACAATAACAGTGTTTTGTAAGAAGCTCAAAAAAAACAGTCCTCCCATTTTGGGAATACATAACTAATAATCTCCGCCTAAAGAGACTTTCAGTAGATAGAATGCTAGAGTGCATTTCAGCTTTAGTTGCTGAGAGAGTGAGAACTAAATTCCATCTTCCCAGCATCTCGGAGTGAAGCTGTCATCAAGATTTAAGCACACAACTGTTGACTTGCAGCAGTTGCTATGCCAGACAAGTTCAAGACACTTAAATCGCCCACCATAAGGACAGCAGTAAGCAAGCATATGTTTACTAGCAATTGTCAGCCTGCAGAGTAACATTTTCCACGAAGAATCTGTTGCATAAAGAAAAACCTGAAACAGAACTGCTCCCTCGACAGTCAGCAAATAGCTCATTCCTATGAGACTTTTATCCCTAAATCCTTTGACTTAAGCACTGTAAATGTTAACCTAAGCAAGAAAAAAGTTGATTAAGACAAAACCAAAATAAGACCACTCATCCATTTCTATCCTTCAATATGGGAGTGGTTCAACAAATTTGGGAATGCCCAGAGTCACTGGTAGGCAATGTCACACTGTTAGCCAAAAACATGTTACCAGGGAGCTGGAGAGTAGGGGCCCATTTTGTTTAAACACAACAGATGCACCACACACAGGGTCAGAAAAATCCAAACTTCACAACTCCTAACTTCACAGCTACCTCCCCTTTTTTGTTTCCTTACAATAAAACTTGTCCAATTCATGTCGCTGTTTCATCAGCTGGCTCAGCCTATTCTGATCAGATTTCCATCCCTATTACTTCCTTCAAACTCTTCTGATGGTGCTAACAATGATGCCAATTTTGGGGGGCGGGTTTGTTTTGTTTGTTTGAGACAGGGTTTCACTTTGTAGTTCAGGCTGGTCCTGAACTCAGCCTTGAACTCACAGCAATCCTTCTGCCTCGGCCTCTTGAGTGTTGACATTACAGGTGTAAGCTACGCCCAGCATTGTGGTAAGAGGTACTGATTATTTGTGGGTGTGAGACTACGCTTGGCTTTGCTGTATGTGATTATTGGGGATCAAACTAGAGCCCTTGGCCTTGCAAGGCAGGTGCCAGGAACAACTGAGCTAAATCCCAGGCCTCCAACAATGCCAAAATTTAAATTTGTCAAAACTCAAAACTATATGCTGAGAAATGATACATTCTACTGTACAGAAATACTTCAATAAACCTGACTTTATAAAGATGATGGGCTAAGGATACAGCTGGCTCACTGGAGAGAGCACTTGCTTAGCACAAGAGCATAAGCCCCTGGGTTCTAGACTGAACGCAGCAAAGAAAGAAAAAAATTAAACAGGAAAGATGAGTATTAAAGGTCACAGTAACCAACTGTGAGGAGCTCCCACTGGCCAATTCCATTGGGTCAATTTCAGCAACAAAATAACTATAAGATCAGATTATAAATCATAAAAAATAGGACACTCAAAAAAAAGTAGGACACTGGGGCCGGGGAGTTAGCTCAGTGGTTCCGGCGCCTGTCTTGCAAGTGCAAGGGCCCGGGGTTCGATTCCCTGGTAACCACATAACAATACTGGGTGTGGAGACCCACACCCAGCAGCAACCAGTACCACATACCACAGTGCCGGGTGTGGTGGCTCACGCCTGTAATCTCAGCACTTGGGAGGCAGAGGCAGGAGGATTGTGATGTGAGTTTGAGGCTGAGCTCAGGGCCAGCCTGAACCACAAAGCGAGACCCTGTCTCAAAAAAAAAAACCTAAAAAAAAAAACCAAAAAAAAATCTAAAAAAAAAAAAAAAGTAGGACACTGAGCACACACAGATACAAACTTGATGAAAAATGAGATAATCACAGTTTCAAACTACTTAGAAATTAAAAAGAGAAAAAGTTAAGTTTCCAGGGTGGAAGAATGCCAGCACTACCTTAATTTTCTTTTTTTTTTTTTTTTTTGTGGTATTAGGGATCAAACTCTGGACGCTGTGCTGGTGAGGTAAGCACCAGAACCCCGGAGCTAAATCCCCAGCCCAGCACCACCTTAATCTGCTAAAGTCAATACTAGAAGCTGAAGCAGCTGAAGTTGTGTGTGGTGGTCAGATGGGCACAACGAGATGAACTCAGCAACACCTCTGTGGTGCCCTTGCCAAGCACATAATGTAAGTCTCTTCAGGAGATGGAAAATAAATCCTGAATGAGTGATATCTACAAAATAATTGTCCTCTCATCATTTCAGTCTCAAAGTCTTGAAAATCAATAAAATAGTGCTAGAGAGACAGGATAATTATACACAACACATTATTCTGAATTGGATCTTTTTACCAGAAGGAAATTATTAGGATAACTGGAGAATCCTGAATGGGATGTAAGGGTTAGATGACAGTAATTTATTATTAATTTGCTGTTTTTGATTGCTACTTGCAGGTTTGTAGGAAAAGGTTTATCCATCAAACATGTGAGTATTCAAGGATGATGGGAAAACAGACAAGCAACTTACTTTCAATGGTTCAGAAAAGCCCTGCAAGGTGTAGTGTACCTGCAACTTTTTGAAAGATATATATATATATTTTTTTTTTTTTGGTTTTTTGAGACAGAGTCTTGCTTTGTAGTTCAGGCTGGCCCTGAGCTCAGCCTCCAACTCACATCACAGCCATCCTCCTGCCTCTGCCTCCCAGGTGCTGGGATTACAGGCGTGAGCCACCACGCCCGGCACTTGAAAGACATTTTAATGAAATCAGGGAAAACTAAGTAAAATATTTTCATTATCGTTTACATCAACGTGTAAGAGGTCATTACGGAGTAATTTTAAGTAGAATAGTAATTTGGTATTGGTTTTACTTTTTTATTTTGGGGGTTTTTTGGAGACAGAATCCTTAAGTGTATAATCCTCCTGCTGCAGCTTCTCGAGGGCTAGGAACATAGGTATGCACTTATGTTTGCTTGTTTATTTTTCTTTATTTTTTTTAGTTTTTTTGAAACAGGGTCTCACTTTGTAGCTCAGGCTGGCCCTGAGCTCACCATGCAGCCCACGTGAGCCTCAAACTCACAGCAATCCTCCTGCCTCTGCCTCCCGAGTGCTGGGATTACAGGCGTGAGCCACCACGCCCAGCACTGAGGTATGTGGTACTGGTTGCTGCTGGGCGTGAGTCTCCACGCCCAGTATGGTATGTGGTTAACCGGGGATTGAACCCAGGTCCTTGTGCTTGCAAGACAGGCGCCGGAACCACTGCGCTAACTCCCTGGCCCCCATCTGTACCTTTTAGAACAGCAATGTTTATCATATGCCATTCTATGTTGAAAGTGTTTCTTTCCATCTGTACAGGGGCTCTTAGCTAAGTTTGCCTTAAATCTCAGAGACTTTGGACTTGGGCTTTTTAGCAATGCTAAGTGTTTGGACTTTGGTAACTCTTAAAAATGGACTAAATGCCTTTTGCGTAAATGGATGTGCATGAGTCTTTGGGGGGCTAGGATTGGAAAGTTATGGCTTGTGTCTAGATGTCCTCCCAAAGCCTCATGGGGTCAGACTTTTCAGAGATAGCTGGATCTAGGCTGTGTGATGCTGGGATTAAGTGTGGATAATTACTAAATGACATGCCTATAATTCCAACATTCAAAGAGGCTGAATGAGGAGGATTACTATGAGTTCGAGACCAGTCTGGGCTACAAAGTGAGTCTGAGGTAAGCCTAAACTACATAGCAAGATCCTGCCTAAATCAGTCATTCAGTCCACTGACTGGTTTGGCATGTCTTGGTTACTTTTCTTTTTGATGAGACAAATATGTGACATTCACGGTTAAAGGAGGAAAGGCTTATTGTAGCTCAGTTTGTACAGGTTTTAGTACCTAGCTGGCTGGCTCCAAGGCAAGGTGGCATGGCAGAGGGGACAGAAGAACAGAAATAGTTCATGGCAGGCAGAAGGCAGCAAAGCAGCAGTGACAAGCAACTACAAAAGCAGCCTGCTTTCTGTCCCTTACAGCCCATCAAGGTTACCCATCCTTAGGAAAGATGGTATTTACACCCAGAGTAGGGCACCATGAATTAATCCCAGCATCATATCCTTAATCCCAGCATCAAATACTAGGTACATCCCCATCCAGAAAGCTCCACCTATGACTGCATGAGGCTCTGGAGGGACATGTAGACACAAGCTGAAGGTAAGAATATACTTCTGAGTATAACTAACGGGAAGGACACCCTAGGTGTGGATGGTATGACCCAAAGCGTGGGAAGCTTGGAAGAGACAATAGGGAGAAGCAGGCTACTTTGTTGCTTTGCTGTGTTCTGAACATCTTGAACTGTTCCTCCTCTGCAATAACCATTTGCCATGCCACCCCGCCTGAGAGCCAGCCAACAGGGAGTGCAACTTCTAAAAATTGTCAAATAAACTTTTCCTCTTTTAGCTGTGGATATTGGATATTTTGTTTCAGCAACAAGGGTAACTAAGACAGCTAGTTTGTTAGAAATTTAAATGGTAAAATGCCACATGACGACTTGGTGGTGGGTGAGACAGGGTCTCACTATGCAGTTTATCTGCCCTCAAACTTACAGTCATCTTCCTGCCTCTGCCTTCTGAGTGCTGGCATTACACACACTGCGTGTGTGCCACCATGCCTGGCAGCCACAATTTGTTTTAAAACAAAAGCAAAAAAGAAAGAAAAAGAATGCAGAACATCCTAAATGCTGGCAACAATGTAATGTACTGCTCAAACCCTGCTGGCAGGGGTGTAAATTTATACAATCACTTTGGAAAACTGTTTGGCAATATCTATCAAAACCAAACATAAACCTATAGTTTAATATTCCACACCCAGGTTCATATTATCCATCAGAAATTACTACTCTCCACCAAGATGTACAATATTTTCTACAGCAACATTATTTATAATAGACCAAACTGGAAACTGGTCAATTCCCAGCAACAGAGTAGTGCTTTAGAAATCATGATACAATCTCCCGCCATACCACCCTGAACGCGCCCGATCTTGTCTGATCTCAGAAGCTAAGCAGGGTTGGGCCTGGTTAGTACTTGGATGGGAAAAATCATGATAGTCACATAGCACAATATCATACAGCAATGAGAGAATAAAAGAACAATACACAATACAGAAGAATTTTTACAAATGTGATGTTAAAGAAGACTCTTGCAAAAGAGTAGGGCTCTGTCTGACCTTATATAAGATACAAAAATAAACTGGAACTAAGGTATTAGAAGTCATGACAGTGGTGACACTGGGAAGGAAAGTTTGTGACTAGAAGGGGCAAAGGGACTTCTGGGATATTGGCAACGTTTATTTCTTCATCTGGATGCTGGCTACAAGGGTTCATTCAGGTTGTAAAATGGTCAACACTTTATATACATTGTACTTTTCTGTTCATAAACGATTAGTGTTCACTAATAAAATGTTTTCTTTTTTGAAAGTTGGGGGGAGGGTGCTGGGGATGCAGCTCAAGGAATGGTAGACGGCTTGCCTACTGTACTTAAGACTACAGGATTCAGTCCATAGCACTGAGGGTACAGGGTGCTGAAGCTGGGCATGAAGGATTTGTGGGGTTCATTTGACTCATCTAATGTGTTTGAAAATTTCCTTAATTAATAATAATAAAAGAGCTGGGCATGGTAGTGCATTCTTGTAATTCCAGCACTCGAAGGCTGAGCCAGGAGGATTGCTAAAATTTTGGGAACAGCCTAGGCTACATAATGAATTCAAGGCCAGCCAAAACTACAGTGAGATCTTGTAATAAATAAAAATAAATATTTTAAAACAGAAATTTGGGCTATAAAGTACCCTGCTTAAAACTGATGGTTCCCATCACATCTATACTAACACTTGAACTCACCTCCGGCCCTGCCTACATCTCCTGACTGACTGTATATCAACACCCACGCTGCTCACTCTCCCCTGGCCTTGCTGACCCTGCACCACAGAGCTGACTCCTCATCCTCTAGGTCCTTGATAAATGTCTATCCTGACTCACCTTTTAACCCTCTTTCATAAGAGTTCTTTTCTTTTCACCACAGCTTGACACTGCATTTGTATACAAAGTCTGCCCAAAAATGTATACATCAGAAAAACTTACATAAATCTTTAGTTATCTTTGGCTCTACAATTACAAGAGGTACTCGAAGTGGTAGTCTTTAGCTTCTAGATATTTATTAGTACAGCAAACTACAGAATTGTGTTTACTTTTTTTTTTTTTTGAGACAGGGTCTTGCTTTGTACTTCAGGGTGGCCCTGCACTCACTTTGTGGCCCAGGCTAGCCTCAAACTCAGCAATCTTCCTGCCTCTGCCTCCTGAGTGTTGGGATTACAGGTGTGAGTCACCACGTCTGGCATGTTATATATGGTTACCGGGGACCAAACTATGGAGTTTGTGCTTGCTAGGCAGGAGCCAGAACCACTGAGCTAAATCTCCAGCCCTATGTTTACATTTTTTTAGTGGTCTCTGTACATTTGGTTCATAAACTCCTTGAGATTAAGAAGCCTTTGCCTGTGGTATTTAACTCTTCAGGACTTAGAACAATCTCCAGGACAAAAAAAAAAAAAGAATCTGAGACATGGAATGTTTTACAAGTATATTTGAACATTAGGGGGTTCAAGACAATATCATGCTACAGAAATACTTGCATATATGCTTTCAAGTAATGAATTATATTACACATTAGATAGTTATTCTATTTTTTAGAGTAATATTGTTTGTTTTTCAACCCAGGCATGGTACCACATGCCTGTAATCTCAGCATTTAGGAGGCTGAGGCAGGAGGATGGCCATACGACCTAGGCTATATAGCAAGATCCTGTTTCAAAAAAGTAAACAAATAAAAAATTTCTTTACAACTTGAAAGTTATCACAGAAGTTGTCCCTATATAATATTTTAAATACTGAAAACTACTGAATTTAACCAACACTCTAAGTTACAAAATGACCTATATAATCAACTGTCATTTTCAAGAGAAGCCTTCATAGGTGTCTGCATAACTGTAAGGTATTGGATAAAAAGGTTAGCTACATTTTTTTTTTTTTTTTAGTACTAGTGATTGAATCCAGGGCTTTGCACTAAGCTATATCACCAGCTCTTTTTTATGTTTAATTTTTAAAAAATTTTTTAAGACAGAGTCTCACTTTGTAGTTCAGGCTGGCCTTGAGCTCACTGTGTAGCCCAGGTAAGCCTCAAACTCACAGCAATCCTCTGCCTCCTCTACTGAGTGATGGGATTACAGGTATAAGCCAGTATGCCCAGCACTCTGGTATGTGGTACTGATTGCTGGAGAGCATGACTCACCAAGACTGCCATTGTTGTACGTGGTCACTTAGTATGAACTAGGGCCCTTGTGCTTGCAAGGCAGCCACCAAAACCACTGAGCTAAATCCCCAGCCCTCCTTTTTTATTTTTTAATTTTGAGTCTTACTAAATTGCTCGAGCTGGCCATGAACTTCTGATCCCCCACCTTAGCCTTCCTAGCAGTTGGATAAGGGTGGCTTATTTATTACAAAATTTTAAATTTAAAAAGTACATACCTTGTGAGAACTCAATATAAGTCCAAGGCTAATCTTTGTAGATATGTTTTTTGAAATAGCAAAGTGGGATACTGTCCAAAGTCAACCAAATCTGAAAACCCCACAAGTTTCGCCACACAACTTACATAGGATACTAACCTGTACCTCTGAAAATCTTCATGCCGCAAACCATGCTGCTGCTGGGATTCCTTAATAATCTGAAGAACTAGAGCCAAAATTAAGGAAAAGCTTACAGTAGCAAAAAAATCTAAATTAGAACCCATACCATTAGTCTTTATGTGTGTTGAACCACAGCACACTAAACATTCGTGAAGTTCTTGGTATATCAATAGTGAAAGCTTTTGTAACCATTTTCAGTTTCTACCTTGTCATACGTAAGACAGGGCTAAATCTTCAGAAAAGTTAAATGCCTAAACTGTTACTACTTTCAAAATAAAAAAGGAATTACTAACCATTGGGAATTACTGAAATTTAACAGCTCAAATTAAAGCTGCTGGACTCAAAACGCTAACTCTAAGTGGAGTGGTTCCAAATGATTTACACTGTATTCTTTCCAGCAAATCCACATTATAAATGACAAATACTGTGCTTCTATTTGCCTTCCACACCTGCCAAATTTAACTCTCCTTTACAGTTGTAATGCTTCCAGAGCTATGAAAAGCACATGTCAACCAAGCTAGGTTAAGATTTCCATAAAAACCTTAAATTTTTTCTGATCAAACTCTTCTTTAATCAGAATCCCTGATCAAACTCTCTTCTTTGAGAAACTTAAGATATTTAAGATTATGTTCAAAATGTTTGTAAGTCCAATGACCTTTGTCTATAATTTTAGTTTTAACATTTCCTCCACCCTTCTTTGTACCTATTATTTTGTACTTATTGTTTGGTTTTTTGAGATAGGGACTTGAACTCTGTGTAGCCCAGGCTCACCTTGAACTCACAGCAATTCTCCTGCCTCAGCCTCCCAAGTTCTAGGATTACAAGTGTGCATCACCATGCACAGCTCTACAGATACTATTTTTAAATAATGAACATTGAAAGAATTCTTTAAATGATTATAAAAGAGACGGATTTAGAGTCTATAGTAAAAGCAGGGCGTTCTAACATCCATTTGAAACAAGTACACCAGCATATCAAAAAGTAAACTCCAAAAATCTAAACGCTTAACTATGTTAAGGTATCAAACTCAATGTGATATTTCAGAAATTCGCCTATATTTCTCCACTTTTTCCAATTCAAAAAGCCACAAACACACAACTGAAATATAAACTAACAAAAACTACATACTGATTCTTCCAAAGGTTGCAACAAGATAAAATGTCAACAGGCCTAAGAAAATTATACAAATAATATTAACAGGCTATGATAGGTAATATTCAAAACGGGCAAGAAGCTATCTCTCAAGACAATATGTACCTTCACTCCCAAAGAATCAATCTCTCCAATTTTACTGGCCTGTTTAAGACAGCTGTCAAACACGAGTGTTAAACTGAAATGTCGACTGCAGTTTCCTCTCCACATTCAGTGGCTCAGAGACACCAAGGAAGGAGCTCAGTCGGATGGCGAGGGTGTCAAGGCTGACACAGGCCCTCCAAACGTGCAAGTGCAAGGAAACAGGAGAAACCTGCCTGGTATCCTTATGCCACCTGGGAGAAAAGAACGTGCCCGATCTGGAGGGCGAGGGAGATGAGAGAAAAAGACCGATTGAGGAACAGACCCCGGGACGTCCGTGTGTCGATAACTAAAGAAACTGCAGTCTGCAGCTCCGGCTCAGGACGTGCCAGTACCCGTCGCCTCTCCGCCCCCAGCCCTCCAGATCGACACGTAGTCATTGCGAGTCAGGCCATTAACTCTAGGATACTCTCCAAACTCAGGCTATCCCCAAATTCTTTGTTTGCCTTCGGCCCGGCTGAAGGGCGTTCGTTTTCTTTATTTTCTTCTCCTCCGGCACCGCGTCCCCCGCCTCCACCGCTACTACCGCTACCGCCGCCTCCGCCGCCGCCACCCGGGACTTGCTTCTCAGCAGCCATCTTTCCCCCACGCCGCAGAGCAGGATGGGATAGAGGAGGTGAGATGCCCGGGGTCGGGAAAGAGCGGTACCTATCGGCCTAGGCTGATGGGATAGTGGCGGACTCCGCCGCCCTCTTCGCTTCTAGCAGGCAGCGTCATCTGTTGGAACGCGCCTGCGCGCGTGGGTGATTGCCTGTGAGAGGCAAATGGTGGCTGGCTCAATTGAAGCTTGTTAAATTTTTTTCCCGGACAAATCCCAGCAGCGATACACCAAGTGCAGAAGGACTGGCAGTAGACGTCCACCTCCTGAGTCCCTGCACAGAGAAAGCAATGATCGGGGAAACCAATGGCTGAAAGAGCAGGCAATGTCCTAATGGGGATGTTGCATGGGACCCGTGGTTTGGGATCAGTTCAAAGTCAGAGAAGTGTTGGCATAAGACAATGAGTATTTGCCTTGAGTGACACTTAGTCTCTGGGTCTTGAGGCTTAGGCTCGGATCCCTGCTTCAAAGGTAATGGTTGGGAGAAGTTGGGGAGATAATTTAATGCCCACCTAAACCTATTCCCTCATCTGTGCCATGAGCATAACCAGTAAAAATAGATGTTGCCAGGCCTGGTGGGGCACACATGTAATCCCAACACCAAGCTAAAAGAAGTGCCAGTTTGAGGACAGCTTGGGCTACGTTAGCAAAATTCCGTCCTAGTAAATAAAATAACGAATAAACTACAAAATAATCATTACAGATATATAAACCAAAGCCACAATGAAATAACACTTCACACCCATTAGGATGGCTACTATACCAAAACAGATGGGAAAACAATTGTGGAGAAATTGAAACTGATGCACGACTAGTGGGGGTGTAAAGTGGTGGAGTCACTGCAGAATACAGTGTGGTGGTTCAGCAACGACTGAAATTAGAGCCAGGCGAGGTGGTATATGCCTGTAATCTCAGCACTGAGGAGGCCAAGGCAGGAGGATTTCTGGGAGTTCAAAGCCAGTCTGAACTAAAGTCGAATCACCATCTAATCTAGCAATTACTCTTCTGAGTATTCATTTCAAAGAATTATAAAGCAAGATCCGGAAGAATTATTTTGTGTACCCCTCTACATTCACAACAGCATTATTCTCAGTAGACAAAAGGTAGATACAATCTAATGTCCTTTCAGGGATAAACAAATTTTGGTATATCCATGCAGTGACATATTATTCAACCTTTAAAGGGGTAGAGTTTTTCCAAGTATGGCAACATATTCCTATAATTCCAGCTACATAGGAGACTAAACAGGAGAATCATAAGTTTGAGACCAGCCTGAAAATCTTAGAAAAGAATTCAGAAAGTACATCTGGATAGAACATTTACCTCCCACATTCAAGGTCTTGGGTTCAATCCCAGTCCTGCCCAACAGGGGGCGCTGTAAGATATACACTACAACATGGATGAATGTTGAAATCTGCATTCTTTGTAGGCCTCTGCTTACTTGAGAAACCTAAAACAAGCCAATTCAGAGGCAGCAGAATAGTTACCAGCCTTCATCCCCAACAATGGGGAGTTATTTAATGTTTCACTTTTGTAAAATGAAAAGGTTCTCAAAATTGATTGAAGCAATATGAATATATTTCTAAATTGAACACCTAAAAATGCTTAGCTAGATGTAGGGTATAAGCTTATAATCCCAGCTACTTAGGAGACTGAGGCAGGACAATTGCCAGTCCAGGCCAGTCTGGGCAGTTTAGC
Source organism: Petromus typicus (assembly GCA_004026965.1). NCBI lineage: Eukaryota > Metazoa > Chordata > Mammalia > Rodentia > Petromuridae > Petromus > Petromus typicus. The sequence continues at coordinate 930 of PVIR01037464.1, read as the reverse complement.
AAGGCCCTATCTCAATGGCAGAATGTTTGACGTTAGAGTAGACTCTATCCCTAGTACAAAAAAAAAAAAAAAAAAAAAGGCTAAACTGATGTATTTTATGGTGTGCATATTTTGGCAGGTGGGTAGTGTGGTTTCATCATATGCCAAAGGCCCTGGGTTTGATCCCCCACCATCTCAAAAAATTAATTTATTTTGGGCTCGGGATTCAGTTCAGTGGTTCCAGTGTCTGCCTTGCAAGGGCAAGGACCCGAGTTTGATCCCTGGTAACCACATACCACAAAGCTGGGTGTGGTAGCTCCTTCCTATAATCCCAGCACTCGGGAGGCAGAGGCAGGAGGATTGCTGTGAGTTCAAGGCTCGCCTGGGCTACATAGTGAGCTCAGGGCTAGCCTGAACTACAAAAGTGAGAATTTAATTAACTTTTAAAAATTAAGTTTCCTGAACATCAGTCAATGAATGGAAAATAGAATGTGGTAGAATCATATAATGGAATGCTATTTGGCTATAAAAAGAAAATAAATATTGATCATACTGCAACATGGATGACCTTGAAAACATCATACAAATGAAAGAGACTAGACACAAAATACTACATGTGATTGATTCTATTAGTATGAAATGCCTTGAATAGGCAATTCTATGGAGACAGAAAGTAGACTAATAGTTGCCTAGGGTGAGGAACGGTGTTAGGGATAGAGACTGGAAGGAGACTGGAAGCTGACTACTGAAGAAAAAGGATTTCTTTTACTAGGGAGGGAATTACTCTAGAACTGATTGTGATGACTGTGGACAACTCTCTGAATAAAAGTTAAGGGAATACCGTCAGGCATGGTGGCTCATGCCTGTAATCCCAGCACTTGGGAGGCAGAGGCAGGAGGATTGCTGTGAGTTTGAGGTTTGCCTGGGCTACATAGTGGGCTCAGAGCCAGC
>PVIR01037463.1:0-15132 GCA_004026965.1 Petromus typicus | reverse complement strand
GTACACACCATTCACTCCGTGGTATGTTAGGCATTGTTTCCATCTTGCTATTGGAAACATGAAGCGAACTATTCGTAATGGAACTGTTTCACCCTTGTCTATGTTTGCCCGGGTACAAGATAGGATCCAATCTACAACATTCATTTGATTTAAATTAAAACCCTCATTGTAATTTTTTGTATTGCTCTAACTTCATTTTCCAGAAATACTTTTATTTGACTAGGTTATTTAATGTGGCCAAATTTTCTGAGATAGAATTATCAAAGGTATTTGTAACAAATAGAGATTCCTGGGAACAAGACAACACACTTTCACCTGGAAATAGTGGAGTTATAAGGTCAGAGTCCAGTGGATAAATTAGAAATTAAAATTGGTATGCTATGATACTCCAGAGTTTCATAGGCATATTGAAATCTTAAAATCATTGAGGCAATAAAAGAAGTTTGTTATTCCCAGTGAAATGATCAACTACAAATATAAAACCACTTAGTGCTGCTCTTTATGCCTTAAGCTATCCCCCAACTTCTGTATTTGCATTATGATTTAGATACTGCAGGATAACCCATATACTAATTTCCTTCTTTTACCAGTATTATATGTGGTGCCACAGTGCACACCTTTTCCTGGCATTCAAAGTCTTATTTTGTTGATGTCATCCTTGCGATTTATATGTATTCTTCTGCAAGAGGATGTTTATATTTCTCTTCATAGAACAATAACTAGTCCTGGTCTTCAGCCAGCACTAATTATTTTTAATATTGCAATGGACATATGTGTTGTCTGAAACTGTTTGAGGATTATCTGATATTTTTCCATTATTGACTGAAATGACATTTCCACAAATAGCAATTAGTTTATTGGAAGAATGATTAACTCAGTTTGCTTGTAAAAACTCCTGTAAATATTAGTCTTCTGAGCCTCAAAAAATCTCAAAATGAGACACTAATGGCAAAACTCACCTCGCTCTCAGGAGGCAGTCACTTGGGCAGAAAACCAGGGGGATGTTACAGACTTGGTCTTGCTAGGATGAAGAGGCTCACAAAGCATATTGGCCCATGTCATGCAGTGACAGCTTGTTGCACATATTTACTTCCTTAGGAGCTTTCCAAGAATTTTCAAGAAATCTGTAAAATCAAGATATTACCATTAGAACCCCCCACCCTCTTGCATCCTCTTAATGAATTGATTTCTTTGCAAATTTGCCCTGCTAATCAACAGCCTGTTTAAGAATAGAAAAACAGACTCTTTCATTTTCAATTTATATCAAGTATACAATATTTCCTTAGTCCTTTGAATTTTATATAAAATTTAAATTTGACTTTTCCCAATTAATTTATTCATAATTCTCTTCGACATGAGTAAAATAGTGTCTAACAATGTACTATGCCTTATTCTTTAATTTTTGCTTCCTAAGAACAAATTCTCTCCCAAGTACTTCAGGGTCACATAAAGTGTATTCAGTAGAACCAGCTCTGGATCCTTTCTATCATGTCATTTTCTTTACTTTCCTCTCTGAATTCTGTCTTTGTTAAAATCTTCTCCATATAGACAGGTTTTGTGCACTGTGCTATGAACAGCTGAAAGAAGTCCGCTAAACAGCAAGTAATTTGTCTGACTTAGATATCAAGGGAGTAATTTCAATGAATTATAATACTGCACAATTTCAGTAAACTAATTTGTAGGAGAGATTTAATTATTTCTGTCTAGATTTTTTCATCATAAAATAATATGTGCCAATTAGAAAATTCTGCCATTTTAAGCAACTTGTATCCTTTTTTGGCATATATTCCAAGTTTATTTCTATGTGTACTTTATGCTATAATGCAGGGTAACCACAAATTGCTGCATGTGTGTGACTACATCTTGAAGTATATAGGTGCTCTGAGTATGCTTCCAGTATTGTCAAAGAGTTGCAAGTATCATTATTGAACTAGAGGTTAACTACAAGTTTCCAAATTAAAAACTGGAAGAACCTTACAAAATTTCAAGATAATTCCCAAGCAAACATTTCTCAGAAGGTAAGTAATTTTCACATCTTCCTGGAAGTACTTACAGTTTCCCTAATTCTTCATGATTTTGGCCAGAACTCCTTAGTGGGTTGAGCTGTGTTGTGTTAAAGACAGTGTTACTTCTACCAGTCTAATGTAAACATTTAAATTTACTCTGCAAGTAAGTTTTGAGTTCTCCTACTTTCCCATATTTGCATCTTGTGTTTGTATCTTTAGAGATTCTGTCTTATTTTGTCTTGCAAATACTTTCTTTTATCTAAACCATTTTGTTAGGAAAATCAGGTATTAGGGAGGAAAGCAAAAAAATTTTCTTTGGGTTCAGAAAAACATATGATCTGATCTTTTGAGAATGGAGCTGACTTTTGCAAACCAAAAGCCCTGAGATTTATGTTTTCTTCTCTGTATCTTGGAAATGTGCTGGGATTTCCTGAATGAGTGAAGTATCCTCAGTGACCAGGTTGAAACATGACTAATGAACTTTCTGTGTCATTAACTTTAACAAAGCAACTAAAATAGTCGTCAGGAGACAGTTCGCTTTGAGACAGTGAGAGAGAAAACCTGTACCAGAGGCCTCATACTCAATCTAATGGGAAAGAAAATAATGGGCAAGTCCAATTCTATTCCCTAGTGTGATATTTAAGGATATAATCTGTCCATTTTTACATCAACATTTTTTCAACCTAACTGTCCATGATACAATATGTAATAAAAATATCTATTATGTTCAAACATTCATATTAATAAAATTGCTATGTATGTAGTAAGTAACTGTGAAATAAATTCATGTTTTGTTAACATGGGAGAATTTATCTGTACTTGAAAAACAAGAAAGCACTCAGAAACAAAAATTATTATCATTCTCTCGACACCCAATGGTTTATAAGATCCTTATTTCATAGATGACTTTCCAAATTCTTTATATGACTAAGAATCAATGTTTTAACATATCCTTACTTTGAAATTCCTGCCTCTGAGAATTTTGAACAAATATACATAAAAGGATCATTTCAAAAGGACCACAAATATTTTAAAAATACACAAAATTGGATTTTGAAGGTTGATAAGAGGAAGTGTTGCTTTGGGTTAATAACAATAGGAGATGAAAATTACAGAATTTATGTAAATTTTATTGGTATTATTTCAAATTTCTTGAGCTTGTGTTTTCTTTATTAAATGTATTGTCAAATATTTGTATAGTTTGATTCTTTCTTCAGCTACATATAAAACACATAAACCTATCTACATATAAATTATGCAGAGCATATATTTGATATTAGAAAACAAAATTTCAAATTATTTGAATTACATTATGATGTATCATGCAAAAATCAGATACCTATGTCTATACACAGTGTGCATTTGTCAAGTCAGGACAGATGATTTACTTTTATAAAACATCTAATACACATTTTTCTTCCTTAGTATGTGAGCACTGCAGATATTTGTTAGGTGCAATGTGGTATTTCAGTACATTTATACAGTATCAGGTGATCAGATCAGGAAATTTTTTTCAGTTCTTTAGTACAGCTTTCATGCTCTTCTCTTTTAATTATTTATAAAATACATAATAATGTTCCAGTTATCTGTAGAAGAAGACAATTTAATGTCTTTTTTTAAATAAATTGAGTTAACTGGTACATTTTAGGAATGCATTAGGATCAGTTTCTTCATTGGCATTTTGTACCTGTACATAATATACATCAGTTCATATTTTCCTCATCGCTCTGTCCTCCCTTCCATCCTCCAGCCCCCATCTATATAAGCTTTGTTTCATTTTTTTTTTCCTTTTTATCATCAATTTTTTTCTCTTCTTTGCTTTCCCTTGTCTCTACCCAGTTGTTTTGCTTTGAACATTTTCCTCCTGTGATGGAGTACTCATTAACTGACAAATTGGTGTCCCTACTACCTAGCTTCTGGCGATCGCAACTATATAATCTAGCCAATTATAATTTTTTAACATCCACATATGAGAGGAGACATACAATATTTGTTTTTATAAAACAGGCTTATTTCACATAACATAATGTTCTCTAGTTCTTAACGTTTTATTTATTTAGTCTATTGCTCTTCTAATGTTTATGTCATTTTTATTTTTAGCTCTGATTGTTTTATTTTGTTTATTCCATTTGGCTTGGTTGTGGTTTTTACTTCTTTGCGTAAGACTTAGATATGCATAAGTAGTTACTTATTTGAGATGTTTGTATTTTTTTGATGTAGACATATACCTATAATCTTTTCTCTTTGAACTGCTTTTGTCTTATCCTAGAAGTTCTGGAATATTTTGTCTACATTAAAACTTGATTCTAGAAAGTTTTTATTTTTGACTTTTATACACTGATCATTACAAAGTGAACTGCTCAATCTCTGTTTGTATAGTTACTTTTGCTCTTTTATTTTTGAGCCAGGGTCTCTCTTTGTAGTTCAGGCTTGAGCTCATGATGTAGACCAGTTGAGCCTTGAACTCACAACAATCTTCCTGCCTCTGCCTCTCGAGTGTTGAGATTACAGACATGCATCACCATGCCCAGCACTGTGGTATACGGTACTGATTGCTGGTGAGCGTGAGTCACCACAGCCAGGATTGTTATACGTGGCTACCAGGGATCAAACCCAGGCCCTTGTGCTTGTAGGATACACCCTAGGACAACTGAGGAAAATCTCTGGCCCTACTTTCTTTTATTCATTAAGTTTATTGGTACATTTTTGGCTTACATTCCAGGAACATTTTTGTTTCTCATTTTTTCTCATTCGCCTACCTTTCTTTCAATTCCTCTACCCTTCTATTTATAAAAGTTTTGCTTTTATTTCTCTCTTTTCTTATTTTTCTTTGTCTTTTTTCCATTTCCCTGTCCTCCTCCATAAATTAAGGCCAAAAAGTATAACAGATATTGTAAAACAGGAAAAAAAGACCCTTTTACACTTTCTGTCTAGTTTTATTTGCTTACTATCTGATAAGATGGAAGAAATTACTGAAATATTTTGTGCCTGCTAAGACTTATTTTATGGCTTCAGATATGACTTACTTTCCAGAATATTCTATGAGCCTGTGAAGTGAATGTGATTTCTGTACTTTCTTAGAAGAGTCTATACATATCCATCAAATGCATTCAATCTGTGATACATTTTAACCCTAATATTTCTTTTTGGATTGTTGTCTAGATAACTCATTTATTTTTAAGAGTATTGTTCATGTCACCCACTGTTATTAAAGAAGAAACTTTGTTTTCCAATATATACATTTTTATTTTTTATTTTTATTTTTAAAGCTGGTCATTCCACTGATTAGTACTTACAGTGTCATATTTTCTTCATAGATTGTTTCCTTTATCCATATATGTTGGTCTTCTTTTTTTCTTCTTACAAATTTTGTCTTGAAATCTGATTTGTCAGTGTAGCTGTTCACGTCAATGTAGCTACATATATTATGGTAGCTTTGTGACTATAACTACTCAAATTTTTCTTTCAAAATCTGTTGTTATGCCATATTGTTTCCAATCCCTTCACTTTTAGTTTGTGTATTTCTTTGCTGGAGATTTTTTTTCTTTTGGGTATGAAGTCTTGTTCTTTAGTCCAGTCTGCTAGTTTGTGTCGTTTAATTTGAGAATGAGAACCCTTAGCTTCAGCGCTATTATAGAAATATTTTTTTCATTTTGTTAACAGACTACATGTTTCTCTTGATTAATTGTATATTATAAATAAAGTTAATATTAAGTTACAAAATGTTATGCCTTGTAAATTAAATGCATTTGAATCATGGAAGCTAGGCAATAATCTAGTTAGTATGAGAAGAAATAAAATAGCTTCAGAAACCTACCAAAAGGGACATAGTACCAAATGAGTGCTTACATGAATTTGAAACTGGGCCACAGAGGGATTTTGTGTGGAGACTCAAGCCCAGCAGCAGTTAGTACCACATACCACAGTGCCAGGCATGAGGGCTCACACCTATAATTCCAGCACTCGGGAGGCAAAGACAGGAGGATTACTGTGATGTGCGTTTGAAGCTGAGCTCAGGGCCAGCCTGACCTACAAAGTGAGACCCTATCTCAAAAAACCAAACAAAAAAAAAAAATAAAAGAATAGAGATATGGATAAGAAATGTGTATTAACAATTCTATATATCTCCAAACTTTAGATAACTATACCGCTGTGCCTTTTTCCAGGATCATATGGGCTGGAAAGGTGTTTATCTTATAAAAATAATACTATCACTTTCTAATTTAATGTAAGCATTTCCTGGTTTACAAAAAATTTCTAAGCATATTAGGGAGAATACAGGAAGGTAGAAGACTTCTGCTTCCAGGTGGTCAGTTCTAAATTAAAGAGGCTTGTCTGACAAAGTTTGTGTGTGAGGAATTATTGTTGTGGAGAGGTAGAAGTAAGTTGTGAGTGTTAAAACTTTGCCTTTTTTTCAGTCCCTTTACTACTGAGCACATGCTTTTGAACAGAGAAACATCATAGTCACTGTTACTTAGCTTCTCATATACTTCAAGACCAGTGTATAATTAGGTTGGTGCAATTTAGAGGCTCTAAGTTTGTGTGTGTGCACACTAGTGTGTATGTGTGTGCATGTGTACTTACTTGTTTACTGGTTCCTCAGTGTACCTTACAATATTACATCATAGCTTGAAAGACAGAATGATGCAATGTACTGAACATGACATGAAATCAGAAATTAAGGTTTGTTATTTCCTGTCTGATAAACTGGAAGATTTATTCAATTTTCCTTTGTCTACACTTTTGTTTTTATGTTTATGTTTTATTTAGTATATATTAATATTATATACTCAAGGAGTTCATGTTGGAAGTTGATATATGCATTTAACTTATCTGAATAGGCTGCAATACCATTTCCATCCTTTCTTCTTCCCTCATTTGTCTTTAATTTCCATAGTCAGAAGTCTACCTTTGTGTTTCTTGTCCTTTCATCATATTTACATATTTTCAGGTTTTTCATGAAAGAGAGTATGTGGCATTTAACTTTCAGGCTCTTATTTATTTCATTTAACAATGTAATTTCTAGTTCTGTCAAATTTCTTGTCTAGATATTCTTACATGACAATACATATTTATTAGATGACTAAAGGTATTCATTAATTATAACATTTTCTTTTTTAAAATTGATTTTGTTGGTACATTTTATATACACATGATGATCACATTCAGCATTGAGAACTTATTCCTGTATATGACATGACTTAATTCTCATTTTTTTCCCATTCCCCTACTCACCTTACAACCCTGTGCCCCTTTATAAATAAGTTTTGCTACCTTTTTTACCATCAAGTCTTTTCTTTCCCTACTTTACTTATGCCATCCTCCTCTTTCCTTGAATATTTTCCATTTCCCAATATCTATCATACATTTTAGAACTCATTTACATCTTCAACTTCTCATTCAGAGAAAAGATATGGTATTAACACATCTATGACCTATTTATTTCAGTTATGAGTATGTCCTCAAAGTAAGACAATTTTAGTATAAATTTCTCAAACTTATTGTTCTTTGTGTCAGAGAAATACTCCATTTCATTAAAAAATCCACAGCTTTCTTCAGTCGAATATTTGGATTTTTTTCAAGATCTAGCTATCACAAACTGAGCTTCTATAAACATAGTGCACATATATTGCTGTGATAAATCCTAGTTTTCTGATGAATCTCCCCAGTGATCTCCATGGTGCTTGCACAGTCTACATTGCTACCAACAGTGCAGAAAGTTTCCTTTCTCCTCACATCTTCACCAGCATTTGTTATTGGTTGATCTCATGATAGCAGCCATTCTTGTGAAGTGAGATGATATCTCAGTGTCATTTTCATTTGCATCTCTCAAATGACCAGCAATTTTGAGCACTTCTTCATATGCTTCTTAGCAACTTTTACTTCTTATATGAAAAGTGTCTGTTCATTTCAGATTCACATTTTGAATTGGATCTTTACATTTAGGAGAATTGATTTTTTAAAAAACTTTATAGCCTTTGTCTGAGATGCAGCTGGTAAAAACTTTTTCCTGTACTGTCAGGTTTTTTGTGGGGGTTTTTTTTTTTTGTTTTGTTTTGTTTTGTTTTGTTTTGTTTTTTGCTGTGCTGGTGGTTTATCTTGCTGTGCAGAAGCTTTTTAATAAGATGATATTCCAATTCTTGATTCCTTCTGCTAGTTCTCATGCTGCAGGGTGTTTGTTCATAAAGACATTCCCTAAGCCATTGTCTCCTGCTGTTTTTCAGCAGGTTTAGTATCTGTTTTAATATTTAGGTATTTAATCCACTTTTATTTTAGTTTAGCGCATTTTCAAAGTTAGATACATTTTCTGTAATTTAAAAGTGGTAATTAAAAAATATCACATCAATAGAAATAGTTCCAATAGTTCCAATGCTGATGGATTAATGTAGATGATGATGCAACTGCCATAGGTGATGAAAACCACAATTTCAAACCCATTTAAAGATTTTAAAATAATAATCAGCTTGTAATATGATCTTTTTTCAATATTTATTTAATGGTTTAGTTTCTCTTTTTATCTGTAGTTGTAAATGTTTATTTATGATATAATAGTTCACATAGGAGAACATTATCCTTGAAAGTTTCTTTCCTTCTTTATTTCCTTATTTTCACCAACATATTTTCACCAATATATACATTATTAATAACTTACTACAATAATATATTTTGAGTTTTTGAATATTGTTATTGGTTGATTTTATGATAGCAGCCATTCTTGTGGAGTGAGATGAAATCTTCATTGTTTCATTAGTCACAATTCCAATAATATATTACTATATTTGAAGTTTCTTATTTTTTCTGATTTTTCTTATTGAATAGTTTTGATGTCTTAAAAATCTTTCAAATAACATTCTCTTGATTTAAGTAGTTGCCTTATTCATCAGCATTGAAAATGTACTTTAATTCAATCTTATGAATCTATTCCAATTTTATAACCTATAATAAATGGCCTTCTATTTGCATTCATCTGAAATTACATTCAGTATGTAAATTATGTCATATTCCTCTTACAAAATAATAATAATAGCTAATATACCATATCAATGATTGTGAATATTTATCCATTTTGTGTATAGCTTTGGTTATGATTATCCTTAAACCCCTATTCATAATCCCTTTCCCAATTTTAATTGTCAAATTCTATTTGATTTAATATTTTTCCGGATATCTCTACAGTTGTTGCATTCTACTTGTTCATATTTGATATTGATTTTATAATATTAGTCTTGCGAAATTTGTACCACTGGAGAAGCTTAAAACGGGTTTTAGGTCATATAATTTATACACTTTAAGATATTCTTAAATTTTTTATTCTCTAGGGCAATGAAGAAATGACTAGTTTGGAAAAAAGACAAACAATATCTTTGGAATAATTGTTTCAGTTTCAAAATAAATTTAGTGTGAAAGAATAAAGACTGTAGTAAAGTGATACTGGCATAAAATATTAAACATTCTTCAGAAGGTTAATCTGGCTGTGTTGCAGAAAGAAAACAATTAAAATTGTTAGAAAGTATAATGAAATATTTAAATAACCTACCTATTAATTTAATTAGATTTATCCAGACTTTAAGAGAAATGCAATCTTTTTTATGATGTCACTGAAAGCTTGTTTCACTTGCTTGTTCCTCAGTGTGTAAATGAAAGGGTTCAATATGGGAGCAACAGAAGTAGTGATAGTAGACACTCCTTTGATTATGGCCACCACTTTTTTTGCAGATGGATTAATGTAGATGAAGATGCAGCTGCCGTAGTTGATGAAAACCACAATCATGTGGGAGGAGCAGGTGGAAAAGGCCTTTTTCCTTTGCTGCACAGAGGAGAATCTCATTGTCCTGATGGTGTATGTGTAAGACAGATTAACAAGGAGTAGGGTCATAAAGAGCACAAATACTGCTCCCAGGAGAATCATCTGTTCAATTACTCATGTGTCTGAGCACGAGAGCTTTAGTAGGGGACTTGCATCATAACTGAAATGATCAATAATACTGGAGTCACAGAATTTAAGCTGGAGCATAAGGGTAAAAGGTGGGATAAGAGCCAGCAAGACACGTTCCCAAGAAGAGAGGACTAATATGGTGCACACTGTGCTGTTCATGATAGTCAGGTAGTGAAGAGGTTTATAGATGGCCATGTAGTAATCATAGGACATGGCTGCTAGTAGAAAAAATTCTGTAGATCCAGAGAATCATAAAGAATATTTGACATATGCAAGCATTGTAAGTGATGGTATTGTCCCCAGTTAATTAACTGTACAGGAATCTAGGAACACAGACAGTCATAAATGAAATTTCTATGAAGGAAAAAAAGTACATAGGAGTCTTAAGGTGGGGATCCACCATTGTGAAGATCATAATAGCCAGATTCCCAATTATACCCAGCACATAAGTGAGAAATAGTAAGACAGAAAGCAGAACTTGCAGCTGTGGCTCATTGGTTAGTCCCAGCAAGATGAAAGTTGTTACTGCTATGTGGTTTCTCATCACTGATTTTGATGTTTAATCTCATGTAAAATCAAGGTTTTTATTACATGGTAGATACTGAAATTCTGTGTAGCAACAGGCTGTGCATACAGAAGACAAACAAATCAGTTTAGATTTATTTTTTTTCTTTGCATCATATTCACCATTGCCAGTATTCCAACAGCCTTTTGGAGTTTTAAACTCATCGCCAGTCAAGAGTTTCTTGAAGCTTCATTTTAGTGTAAAACAACCCAATTCTTCCTTAATCATTTGTTGAGCCTCAAAATGTAGAAATATTTTATTGTAATTTATTATGTGGATTTCATTTAAAAGTGACTTAGAGAAATGTGCTATTGTTTTCTGGGTAGACAAAAATTCTTGCGTCAAAACAAACTAAACATTTGATATAGGCAAATAATTGCAAACATGAATTCTCTTCAATACTTTTATTTGAAGATTCATTTTCAAATAAGAAGCATTTTTTATGGAAAATGAAGAACACTAATAAATATAGTGCTTCTTATCCTTGAAATATTTTATGTCAGATGCTTTCATGTAACACTACTATGGCTATATTGTGGTAATAGTTAATTCTAAGGATAGTTATGAAGCGATAGATATTTTATGTTTGACATGTTACAAATGAATTTACATTTTCAATTATTAAAAATAGTTGACTAAAACTATTCTTTTTGGTGAGTTTTTAAACTTACTGGATATTAGTGCCTGGGCCTGCCAGGCAGAGTAACTGAGTCCTCCAGCCGGAGGGGTTAGGATGAGAAGAAATGATTGACAAGACAGCAAGGCTTGGAAGGCTCATCAGTCAGTACCAAGTGAGCGCCGTGTTTATTTCTCAGGTCTCTTTTATATCCTAAAAGCTAGGTCTGTAGAATGACTTCATCAATCACGTGCAAAGGTTAAGAACAATCACAGGATATTTTAAAGAATCAAGCAAATACAGCAACTCGGGTAATTAATTCTCAGTTCCTTAAAGATTTCTATCTGGGTTAATACTTCCTTAGGACTTTAACCTAACCACAGCTATACATTGTATATTCTGATACAGTTGTTAATCCATCAGGAAAGAACAGGAGTTGTGCCATGTTACTTAACTATCTCACAAGTCACAGTATAGAGAATAAACACAATCAGTCTCAACAACATGGCGTCCTTGTTTAACAGAATTGTTATCATGCACACCTTGGGGACACAGGTCATTTAGCCCACTTTCTCAGGAACAAGCCATCTCAGGGTTAATTTTAAATTGGCCAGGGCAGCAACCACAGAGGGGGTTGCATATCTTTGACATTGACCTTTGGTAGCCTCTTTAACAGTGCAAAAATCGTGATGATAACTCAGTGCGACACCAGAGGTGACCATTTTAAAGGAGAATGGCTAAATTTCCGAGGAGCAGCTCCCGACATATTAGTTATTCAGAAGAGCAGTATTTCAAGTATTAAAAATAGTTGACTAAAACTTTTCTTTTTGTGTGAGTTTTTAAACTTACTGGATATTAGTTATTCAGAAGAGTGGGTTTCCTTTGGCATGGTTTTGTATGCATGTAGCATACATATTTCAATCATTTCTACTGACTCAGTACCCCATTCATCTTCTCTGCCTCTTCTTCCATTCCTTCTTAAAAGTTATCAACACTTTCCTTTTTCATTCATCTCACTTTTTTCATCTTTTATTTAGTTTTGAGATTCCACACTTGAGTTTTGAGGTCTGGCTTATTTCACTTAACATGATGGTCTACAGCTCCACTTATTTACCTGTCAGTGGTGCAGACATGATTTTCTCATCTTAGTGGCTGAATTATATCATATTGCCTATCTATCCATCATTTGAATTTGTTTGAGGGGAGGTTCATGTCTACTGCTTAGATCATCCCCACTCAACTTGGGGTTTCATCACTTTTGTTGCACTGTTCACATCCAAATCTCTGTAGCTTTCCTTGCACATATGTGATCAAGATTTTTTATTGAATCCAATGGAATGTAGTTTTTATCTTGTGTGGCATTGCTATAGCATTAAAAAGAACTGCAATCAGTATTTAAATGGGTTGACTACCATCATTCTGATTTGCCTTCTCAATTTAGACCTGTTTTGAGTCTTATTCTTTTGTCTTCTCTATCTATAGGAAATGTGGCTATTGTCCAGCACTAATGTTAGACCTCTTCTTAGCTTCTGCTTGTTATTCTCTTTAGTCCAGACTACATGTATGATTAATTACTCCTCATTCCACTGATACATCACCTAAATGATGTATTTTGAAGACCAGATCTACTCTTTATAGAAGGCATTGCTAAGCATAAAGTCCATTCCTTGTTCTCTGCACAGGATTGCTTCCTGGACACAGAGCATATAGAAAATATGCCAGTGGCCTGTAAATTACAAATTGAATGTTCAAGGTATCTCAATTTCCATACTGTCTAAGAGAAGACATTCTGCCACCTCCTATCCATATCTTTTCTGATGTCATTTATTGACATAGTAATTTATTTTGTGTAATTTACCAGTCTCCTTATAAAAAGTGCATTGATTCCTTGATGGTAACCATTCTTTCTGGAGTAAGACATAATCTTGCTGTTGTTTTAATTACCAGTTCTTTAATGGCCAGGGATGAACGCTGTTTGATATACTTATTGGCCACTTGTATTTCTTTCATTTTCCATGCGATGAATTGTTGTTTTCTTTACCTTTCTTTCTAGAGCTCTTGAGCTCCAACACTAAATCCTTATTAATTGTTCATATTTTGTACATGCCATTTCTCTGCATAGGCTAATTTTTTGCCTGACGAATGTCTATTTATTCTTCAGGATTACTCTTAGCAATTCTTTAAGGAAATCTTCATGTGACACACAGTTAAACTGAAATTAAGCTCCAAACTCTTTCCCACCAAATATTCATTACTTAACCTGTTTTAGAATATATCACATATTTATGCTATGTATTGTAATTATACATATAATCTGTGTATATAAATTCTCTAGAGTGGACAGTATTTTATATATGTATTAGTAGCTTTCTCCCTGCTAGGGAACATATCTGACACTCACAGTCACAATCTGTAAGGATTTTCGCTGATAGTTTCAGTCTAGTCATCTGGTCACATACAGCGCAATGAGCAGAAAAGTTTCTTAAGTATCAATTAATTGACTTGCCTTCTGTCATCTCCTTTCTCCAATTGCCCCTCTGTGAACACACCAAATAACTCTGTTGAAAGTCAGCTCAGCTGGGATACTGTTGTTCAGTGTATCAGAAGGAATAATAGCAAGTCTCTCAGCAAAGAGTAATCTGTTTCAGATACCAAAGGAAGAGTTTTCCTGAATTACAAAAAGTTTAAGAATCTTTGCTGTTTTTTAAAATAATAAATAATATTTTCATTTTAGAAAATATTAAAATTTAAACAATGGAGTATTTTGGATTTATTTTCTAAGGATTAGAAAGTGCATTTCATAGGTTTAAAAAATATTATTATATTAAAATTTTATTTTTATTGATATGTATTTGTAGTACATAGTGATAGCTTGTGAGGATTTGGTCCATGTACACACCACATTTCAATTCATTTTTTTAAATCTGTACTCCCATCTCTCCCACCTTCTGTATCTTAGTTTCTTTACTTTTTGAAAAAGACCTATGTCCTTATTTTTTTATAGTCTTAATTTTGCTCTTAATTATATTTTTTAAGAGAAACTATGTGACTTTGAAGCTGAAAATATACATCTAGGTTATATAAAGGACTGAAAATATTAGATTTCTCAAAATAAAAATACAAAAAAAGACAAGTGAAATGCATAGACAATTCTCAGAAATACAAGTGGCCAATAAATATATCAAACAGTGTTCATCTCTGGCCATTAAAGAAATGGAAATTAAAACAACAGCAAGATTTTATCTTACTCCAGAAAGAATGGTTAACATCAAGGACTCAATAATAAAGTATGCTTTAAAAGGTACATTCTATGGGTGACTAACAATTACATGTGTCTGACTACTTTGAATACATAAATATACCTGGAGTATGAGGACAATCTTGTCAAAAAAGCTGTTCTCTATAACTTCCCACATTAAAAAGTGAAAGAATCAAAGAAAAGTGCAGAAAATTACACGAAACTTTTTTTGTATTGTCTGTCAAATTAGAAAGTCCATCTGTGTCTTCCCGACAGTACTTAATCTTCCAGTACTTTCACTCTACCTGTCACTCTTCAGTGGGTGAACTGCCTTGTGTTAAGTAGTGCATCTTATATTGGGCTAATACAGTGGTCTGCAGGCATGTTGGCAGGGCCTCTCTGTAGTTCTTGTAGTTTACTATTTTCACATTGTACCTTTATATCTTTAGAAGTTCTTGATTGAATCTTCAAAACATTTTATAGTTGTTAATTCCATCACGATGGTGAGAAGAAAATCTGTTTTTAGAAAGGCAAACAAAAGAATTAAACAGGAAGTTGTTTCTCAACTCTACAAGCCATGATGTTTATGTTTTCTGTTTGATCTCCTGGAGGTACATTGGGAATTACTTAAAGGAGTGAAGTATTCTTAGTGACCAGTTTCAAATATCACTAATGAACTGTCTATTTAATTAGCTTTGGCAAAACAACTAAATCAGGTATCAAAAGAGAAGGTTTCCTCTGACACAGTGAGAGAGCAAAGAGGAATCAGAC
>PVIR01037462.1:0-15113 GCA_004026965.1 Petromus typicus | reverse complement strand
GGCTGCTACAAATTCTACACCAGGGGACTAAAGGTTGGGAGATGGTTTTGTGTAGTAGGTAGACCTGAGAGCAAAATAAAAATGATGATATCCATGACTCTTTCTGTTCCCAAAGTACACTTTCAGGGTGCTGTGGTCATCAAGTTCTGAATGATGAAACCTTCGTGTAGTTACAGATTCAGGCTCCTGTGGGTGTGAAGAAGGAAGAGGAAATGGGACCAAGGTGTCAGAGAACAGTGGCCACTGTGCCAGTCTTTAAGTTTTCATCTCCCCCCAGCTATCTACTCCCCTTGTTTTTCCACAGGTCAGATAGGAGTTTTCTTCACCCTTTCCAGAGATTTTAGTTGTAATAAATGGAAAAGATATCATATTGACTCTGTGTAATCACTCCAAAATCCCAGTGTTTGAGTATTTGAAGATATATTCTCTTTTTCTGGAAACTTTGGAAATAACATCTAAAGAGACAAGCATAAAGAAAGAAAGCTTGTCTCAGTTACTACATCTCTATGAAGATATGTTCAATCCGTTGATTTCAGTGATCTTTCCTGTATAAGGATGTTTTATATTTATTCTCAATAAGTATAGTAATCTCTGGGGTCAGTTGCAAATCTAAAATTAATTTGGATTTTGGTAATGTCCACGTGTTTCACAATTTGTATAACCTTGACTCTCCAAATAGATTAAATCCCTAACATAGTATGGAAATGAACTGGACAGTTTTGTGTCCAAATCTATAAAGGTGCTTTTAGTTCCTTATTTTCCAAACAAGAAGCCGTATTCCTGTGAGACAAACCACTTGATCCTGGTGTTACTCATCACTTGGGTCGTTTGGATGCCAGTATGTGTTAGTTTGCTATTTTCCAACATAGAAAACATTTCATAAAATTGTCACATTTGAGGAGCTGCGGGGGGGTGCTTTCAATCTATTGAAATCTACTGAATTTAACAAAAGAGACAGCATTTGTGAATTACTATGGAGAAGATGCATTTACATATGAGGATTAATAGGTAGAATATTTCTGTATGTTCCTTCAAGGGGTGAAGAAATGAATTACAAGGTCAAAATGTCGAACAATTACTAAAGTGCTTCTCTATGCTTAGCAGCCGAGTTTGTTCTTCAAAAGCTTCCAGATGTTTTAATTGAAAAATCTTACCAAATAATGTTTTCTACACAGCTTTTCTTCTATAAAGTGAGAAAAAACTGAAAGCTTCAGATATTTGTCTATGGAAATGTTAAATTTTCCCATACAAAGCTTACTTAAAATAGTCCCCAAGAAGGATAATCCAAAAGACTTTCTTCTTCAGCTGGAAGCGAGGTTGATAGTTTTTTTCAAAGTTTTTCCTATTTCCTCTTTATGATACAAAATGACATATTTTGACATTTACATGTTTAACTCATTGTGCTATCATGCCTGATAATTATACATTTATTGAGTTTTATTTCATGTTCAAAACTGAACTATATGCTCTGTATACATACATTATTTCACTTATTTCTCTTGATAACTAAGTAGATGTTATTAGTTTATGAAAAGTTTAGCATAGTTAAAAGATTTGTGTATAGATGTTCTATGTAATGTAAAATAAGGATGTATATGCATAATACTATTAGACTCCCAATGCCATATTTTTAGCCATCAAAGAACCGATGCAAAGAAGCAAATGACTAGTACATTTCACTATTGTCCTAACAGTAAAGTGTCTTTGAACTCAAACACGTTCATGGTGTTAAAGCCCTAGGAGAGATGTTTAATTATGGGAAATCCAAGAAGATTGGTAGATGATTTGCAATTTGTGTCTTTAAATAGCATTTACACCATAAAATTGCAGGCAGTTACTAATTGTACCTATGAAGATGTCTCATCTGAGTACCAGTATTGTGTGAAAACCCCAAACTGGTACATTTCTCATGGAAGCTGTCTCCAATTAGCATGTTTATTTCTATAAATAGGTCATAGGTGATTGAGCTCATGCATATGTAGTATAAGGTTTATTAAAGTGTGAATTATGATTTACCAATGTATTTAGTAAATTTAATTTAGTACCATATACATCAATATTTAAAAATGTAAAGTGAAAGGAGAAAGTACAAAGAGATTAGGGAACGTGAATTAAATAGTTACTGTTACATAAAACATTTGCTTTCATCATATGTGCTTTTCTTCAATCTATATGCATCAGAGAGGCTGGATCAATGTTGATGATAATGGAGTATTTGCCTAACAGTTTGTAAAAACTCAGGGACTCTGTGATGCTAATGTTTCAGTATCTTGGATCTGGAAACTTCCCTGGATCCTCTCACCACAGTTGTCCAGAGTTTAACAGAAAAGGGGCCCCTGAGGAAACAAAGGCAACTAGCGCCACATTGTGCTTTATTCAGATAGATCAGAGTCATTGCCACAATGATTAAATATCTCATGTTGTGTTCTACGTGTACATGTATATTTGGATATGGAATTGCAATTTGAGGATAATAGCACCAAGAATTTAAACAAAAGTTTTATCCTGAAGAATCAGCAATATAGCATATCTTGAAGATTCTCAGCTAAGAATGGTTTGACCTGCTCAGGAGTATGTAGCTATGGTCAGAGGCATTTTTGTGTATCACAGGAGAGACTGGAAAGTGAAAGAGCGGGGTGTTAGGGTTGTGAAGGGAGGAAAGGACTGAGTATCGCACAATGCAGTCAATAGCCTCCCTATATCACGTGATAACGGGACTCCAGACTTGCCACCGTTAGGAAACCCTGACCTATGCAGAGATGCGGTTTGCTACTTCCTTATATATAACCCTAGAATTATCATTCTAAGTTCACTTAGATTTTAAATAGATTTTAATTTTCTTTTGTTGTAAATCATGTCATTAGGTCACTTTGCTTACATAATTCTGTTCTGAAGTTGCCTTCACTTCTCAATGTTGTTCGGTTTTTTTGGTGTGTGTCTATACTAAGACAAACGTTGGTCTTTGTATGACTTTTGATTCATAGAGTAGTCCCTGGAAATTTACGAATGTTACAATCAGACTGGTTTCAAAGGAATATTGATCATTAGATGAGAATAGAGTTTTTCTTGAAGATACCTAGAAATAGCTGTGCCAAGGCCAGTCCCCTGCATATTGCTGGGTTTATAAGCTGTGTATGACTGTGAAGTTAGCAAATTGGCAGTAGATCCTTTCTTTCTGTAATGCAAATTGCTGCATTAGAGTTAGAATAAATTGTGCCTGTAGAACAATTTTGATGTGCAATTTCTATTCAAATGTTTTTTGTAATGTATGTTTTTTCTGAGATGAATAATGAGTGACAATTTCAAAAAGGAAATTAATTTCTTGTATCTGATCTCTTTTTTGTTTTTGATGTTGTTCTAGTTGCCAACATGTCTCTTTTGATATGAATACCACATTTATTGGCCAAAATATGAAATATTTCAGAACCTAAACAGTTACTAAATATCTGGATATTTACTATTCTATAAACTTAAAACTTTAGGTTGTTTTCACAAAGATAGACTATACTCTAGAATGCATTTTGAACCTCGTTTTGATTTCAACAATCCTGGAGGCATTTCCATGTCAGTATGTGTACCTTAGTTTTATTTTTTCTTCCATATTATACTTATCTTACTGAGCAAGGGCTCACTGATACACAAACCAGTATTAGGATATCAGGGTTTTCCAAAACAAAAATATCTTTGATAAGCCCACTAGCCAGAGGCCAGGAGCCAGAAGCTTAAAACTCCCTCCCGTAGCAAATTGTATCAAAAGGCAATACAGAAAGGATGAGAAGAGACGTCATCTGTTGCTTGGAAGTCTTGATTCTTCACAGGTTTTGACCTTTTCCAGAAAAGATGTGTGTTCTTGGCCAGGCATTTTGAGTTTTTTATGACATTTATCATATGAATGCCATCTTCTGCTTATATCCATTCTGGCAAAGTAGATTCTAGACCTTAACAGTCATTAGCAAAATGTATAGTGGCTTTCTTAAAATATAATTTAGGCCATTTAAATATGGTCAACCATAGTATTAGCTACTGTAATATCTCATAATTTAATATCCCATGCTTCTCACTGATGGCTATTTGGCATGTTCTTCTTTTTCTTATTTGAAACAGTGCTTCTCTAAGTATTAGTTTGCATCTATATATATATATATATATATATATATATATATATATATATATATACATACACACACACACATATATACATACACACACACACACACACACACATATATATATATATATATATTTATATATATAAATAATTTTTTTTCAGGTTTTTTGAGACAGGGTCTCACTTGGTGGTTCAGGCTGGCCCTGAGCTCAGCCTCAAACTCACATCACAGCAATCCTCCTACCTCTGCCTCACAAGTGCTGGGATTACAGGCGTGAGCCACCACACCCAGCAATGTGGTATGTGGTACTGATTTCTGCTGGGCATGAGTCTCCATGCCCAGTATTGTATATGGTTACCGGGGATCGAACCCAGGTCCTTGCGCTTGCAGGACAGGCTCCGGAACCACTGAGGTAACTCCTTGGCCCAGCATTTATATTTTTATATTTGTTCACATGTATCTGTAGAATAAGTTTCTTCTAATATGCACTCTTAATTTTGATAGAAATTACAAAATAGATAAAATTTGATTTTTGACACCTACTTTTGTTAAAATGCTGAATGGTGGAGAAAGAACACGTATGCTGATCAAATTTAAAACATGGATTGCTTTCATGTTTAGGCTTGGGGGAAACATTTAAACATAGAGAAATGATAAAAGTCTAAGAATGTAAAATTTGTATATAATTTCAGTTCAAACCACTAAACCATGACCTGGGCACTACTGGATTCTAGTTACCCAGCTCGACCACATTACACAATTTTTTGCTGGAGGAAATAAAGAGTCTTATATGAGTCAGCCTGCTGTTATACCAAACGGAATTATCAATGGTTAAATATTTTCTTTCTAAATTTCAGTCATCTATTTCCAATTTCCTTAAATGTTGCTCATCCTAAAGCTTGCACTAATTAAAATAGTTTTACGTTAGGATTCTAAGAGGCAGGTGTTTTGGACACAGTGGTAACAAAGCAAGATTCTTGTCTTTTCCCTCTTCGCTTTGACTCAAATAGATGACAATGTTTTTGTGACTATGTTTAGCTCCAGTGTTTTAAAGGAGAACACAAACGTCTTGACAAACTGAGCAAGCCAAATCAAACAGCAAGACAGTTATTCGTTAAAATGGTGAGAGTTGTCTTCTGTTTAATTATTAATAAAGGCTACAAATGTACTGACAAAGAAAAGAAAATTTTTCTTTCAAAAAGCAGAGACCATGGAATGACTCTCTGAAGGATATTTATCAGTGTCGATTATTTATCCCCTTTGCTTGATGCCACAGAATCACTATATTGTTTTGGCTAGATGTTTGGATAAAGTTTGAATTCTTCTTGCTTGACCAGAAATTGTGTGTTTCTTTCAATACATATTTTTTCTGTCTTCTTGCTTTCTATATTAACTATCCTCCTTAGCAGGTTTGATTGCTATTTTTTGGCCGTTCTTTACAATATTCAGAAGATATTTGGCATGATAGTTCAAAATAATTCTTCAGTAATTTTCTCAGCTCCTTTTATGATGTATTTTGTGTTGCTATTTTTCTCAGGGTAGTAGCGCTATTCTTCTATTTTATGTCTGGTTTTGTGTCCTCTGCCAGTTGACATTTAGCTAGAGCACCACTGAACACTGCTAACTACTTGCATTTCTGGAAGAGAAGAACTAATTAAGAGGTTTGACTTCTGTAATTAATGTTGTTAACCAGTACTTTGCTTATTTTGAAAATGGAGATTAAAAACCACAAGGCATATGGTATATCTTTTAGGGTGATATCATTTTAACGTGAAAGTTATAAGCTTAAGTTTACTGATGTTGCTATATCACAAAAATATAAGTATATATTAATACTCAGATATGTTAGACTGGGAAATTTGAGCAAAGGAACAATGTCTGTAACACATAAAAGAGGTGGGATGGGATAGATCAGAAATGTAAGTTAAAAAGGAAGCCATTTGCCTACGGAAGCCATTACTTTTGTTCTGTTTTCTGCCATTGCTGAGTTATTTTTAATGAAATAATGAGAATTTTAGTATAGTTCATTAAGAATTATTAATACTTCATCAAAAGTAGAATCATTATTTCTAAAAATATTTTGTTGATAATTGAAAATGAAAGATGATTTCATATGGGAATTTACATATAGAACTCCCCAAAATTTTTCAGACGTAGGTGAGTGAACATAAGCAAAGTGATTCTGTATGATATAATATACTTCTTATTTGAGAAATAATTGATTTTGCATTGAAAAAAATTGAGAAATATGATTTATGTAATGAATTTATGTAACCTGTGAAAGAATTCTCATTAAACCAATAGGGCTCAACCAATAGGGATGAAACCAGGGTAATTAAAAGTAAGATGTGTGATTGAAAGAATGAACAAAGAAAGAAGAACATTGAGTGCTAAGATTCAAATGCAGTCGATCCTTCCAAAACTCTTGTAATTTAATCTCCATTGTTAGACACTGGGAGCAACATAGGAATAAAGCCCAGGATTGAGTTTTAGTGGTTTTAGAGAAATCAGAGATACACACATACACAGTACACACACACATGCACACACTTTCTTGGGATAAGCCACACTACCTCAAAGACTTCGAGCAAGAAGACCACCCCCTCATATAGTGTCTGCCCCCTCCTCATCATAAGCCAAAGGAAACCTCTATTCTTTATCCCTCAGTCAGTCTGTCCAATCTTGTTTTCAGAACTTAAGACGTAGGCACACATCTGTAAATATAGTAACTTTTCTATGGTATGAGAAAATGAAGTTGTAAATGAGTTGTAGAATGTATAGTTGATATTGTGAAATAGAAAATATTTAAAAGGAAAGAGGGTGTAGGGATAAATAACAAGGGGGAAAAGAATGTGATAGTAATAAAGAAAAAATGAAACAAAGATTATGTATACATGGAGTGGAGGTTTCAGGGCAGGAGGAAAAGGGAAAAAATGAGAATCAAGTCATGTCATATTCTGGTACAAACTCTCAGTGTTGAATGGGATGATGATGTGCATTCATAACGTACCAATAAAGATTTTTTTAAAAAGAGGTAGACACACAGAAACATTCATATGCAGGTTTGAGGGCCACCCAGAGTGCCTTAGGGCTTTTGGCCTACAAACAGATGCCAATTTAGCTCAGGAAATGATCCTAGAAGGGAGATAACACTTTTAAATCTCATCATAATCTAGTAGTCTGCCAAATTTTATTGGAACACCATAATACAGACCTGTGTGATAATCAATGTGTCACCTATAGCTCAAAATTATAACTCTTGGTTTACTCATTTGCAAATTGAGTTAATATTATAATTTATAATGTTATAATGTTAAATTTACACTCACACATGTGGAGCACACACGTGTACACACAGAGAACTTACAGACAAGGGAAGCATAGAGGAGATATACAAGCATAAAAAGAATGATGAATACTTATTATTTTATAACACAACAATCATTCAAGGTTGGTCATTTGAACTGGCTGAGTGGTGATATGAAATCATAATAGATTATTGTAATCTCATTGTACACCAAGCCCTGGCTGTGATGTGAGATAGATTGCAGTCTAAACCATGAAGGTGACTGTAAAGATGAATATAAAATAAAAATCAGAAGTATAATTAATCAAGAAGATGATTGGTATGTCCGTTGTTATTTCTCTCTAGGGCTCCTTACAATGACTAGGACATGGTATGTTGATTTGTGGCAATATATGCATGTATGAGGGAAATATTTTGTTTAATGCAGTACAAAAGAATCTCAGTACTTTAGTAGGCTGAAGCAGGAGGATCATAAATTTGACAATAAAAAGGGCTGGGGATGTATGGGGACATCACTGAGCAGAAAGGCCCTGTGTTTAATCACCCCATCATGACTCCCCCCACAAAAAAGCTACATAAGAAATGCCTTGCCCAGTTTACCAGAGGTAAGAAAGAACTCACAAAAGAGATAATATGCCAGGTCGACCAGTTCTCTCTGAGGGCCAGAAGAGAGAAGGGTCAGTTCAAATAGTGTCTTCTCAGGTCTGAGCTGTTTCCCTTGTTTTTACATAATGTATTGAATTTGCAAGGCCTCTAAGAACGAGGCTGTATTCGAACATCTCAGTGTCTCAGTGATGATAAATGTCCACTTTTATTCACTGGGACATAACTTCATTCTGCTGAAAGGACAACCTCGAGGACTTAAATACTGACATCTTTGTTATTATGGAAGACTATTCCAGTTGTCTCACTGTAGCACAGCTTGTTTGTTTTCTTTTCTGCTGCAAAAATCTCCCTGGTTAACTATAATTGAAGTTACAAATTATTGTTTTCCCACCAGGAATGTGAGTTTAATCTCAATCTTTATTAGAAATCAACTCCTGTAGAAATCAACTCCCAGGATGCATTTAACCATGGGCCAGAGAATTAATAATTCTTCCTCTAAAGAGCTGTGCCTGATAACTTGCCATTAACCTGAGAGTTTATGGTTGGGAAGATTTGTGGACACAAATGGTTCCTGCTTCTTCCCCAGAATATGACACTTCAAATATGGCCTCTGTTTAACAGAAAGTTCAAGTAATCAGTCCATCATTCACGTGCCCTCAATTTTTCTCTGAATGTATCATCAGCGACCTACTCACGCTTTACTGCCTTTAGGTTCTTCTGAGAAGCATGTCCTGTGACTTCCAAAGAAACCTTAACTCCAGGGCCGGGGATTTAGCTCAGTGGTTCTGGCGCCTGTCTTGCAAATGCAAAGACCGGGGTTTGATCCCCCGGTAACCACATACTATACTGGGCATGGAGACTCACACCCAGTGGCAATCAGCACCACACACCACAGTGCCTAGTGTGGTGGCTCAGGCCTGTAATCCCAGCACTTGGGAGGCAGAGGCAGGAGGATTGCTGTGATGTGAGTTTGAGGCTGAGCTCAGGGCCAGCCTGAACCACAAAAGCGAGACCCTGTCTCAAAAAAAAAAAAAAAAAAAAAAAAAAAAAAAAAAAAAGAAACAAGAAACCTTAACTGCAAAACATGCCTCAAATATATTCTAAAAATTATTTCCCAAGACCTTTCAGTAAGTGTTCCTCAATTCCCCGTCACTCATACCCAGAACCTTATGCAACAATAGATGACCAAGGACTTACCTTCCCTTACTGACAGTACTGGGATATATTTGGCAGCCAAGGATCACTGAGGGAGGACACATATTTTCAAGGTCTTCTGGTGACCATCAAAATGACTGTCCAGCTAGCATCAGACTCAAGAAATGCAGCATTCTCCAAATTTATTCTTCACAGTTGTACAGCCTACACTGATATTATTTCTTTTTGTGCATTCCAGTGCTTATCTTTTCTAGCCTCTGTAGTAGTTAAAAACTCCTTAGGATTCTAGAAGCATTATGGTGATTACTCTAACCAGTCAAAACAACCTGAGTTTCCCTAAACTCTGCCTCTGTGGAACTAGCTTAGTATCATGAGTGTTTCTGGAGTTCTGAAACCATTGGTTAACAGTGACATTGTGGGTGAGTTAATGTCTAGTGGCTTGCTCACTATGACAGTGCTCGTGACTGTCCCCCCAAAATAAGGGGTAGTAAGGATTTTTAAAAGGTAGAATATTTAGAGGAGAGAAAATCTCTTCATTTAATGCAATGAGAAATTCCACCTGTAAATTTGTAATTTTAATTAAATTTTAATTTTCACTTGAAAAAATATTTTGAGGAGAATAGAGGACTCTGAAATGGTAGTGATGACAATTCATAATAAAAACTAAATGCTTGTCTGATCCAGTATGTCTTCATCCTTCCTTCCTTACTTGCTCTCTCCCTTATTCCATGCTCTCTCTCCCTCTCTTTTTCTTTTACCTCAGCCTTTTCTTTCTTAACTGAGGACTTGTTCAACATTTCAAATGTTTTATGGAAAGATAAATAAAAATGTACTCTTAAAATGTACTCTCTATTCCATGGTAAAATTACTCTGAAGATTACAGCAGTTCTGTATATGATTTCTTATTATTTATTGCTGATGTATAGTCTAGTGATGTGCCCGTTCAGAAGCACTGACTACTTTGATTTATAATTTTGTGATCAAAATTCCCTCTCACTCTGAGTTCACATTGTAAGCAATTTGTTTTTTCTTCCTAGAATATCTGCCTGAGCTTCCAAGTTGCTTGTTTAAAGATCAATGGGAAATATATAAATATCTGACATTTTTTGCTAAGACAATTAATTGTCATTGGATAAGAAATAAAACCATCCTCAATTACATCAGAAACTCTACAGTTAAGTATGGTTAAGTATGTGAAATAATTTTTCAAATTATCCCTGTATCAGAAAACTTCCCAAAATTGGAAGTAATATAACTTGGTTTAAATTTTGTGATTTTAATATGCTGGATGAGCATCGTACTATAAATCTATGAAAGAAACATTAGATGATCTTAGAAAATAAAATTTTGCGTCAGATTCAATCTCAGTGATTCAGTTGCCTAAATTGAGAAGACTGCAAGTTCATAACTGACCTACACTGTCTCAAAAGGAAAGTGTAGCTCAGAAGGTAGCACCTTCTCTAGTGTGTACAAGGTCCTGAGTTTGATCCCCAGCACTTGGAAGGAAGGAAGGGAAAGAGAAAGGAGAGAAAAAAAAATAGAAAAGAAGGGAGGTACAGAAAAGAATAAGGAAAGAGGGAAGGAATGAATGAAGAGAGGGAGGAGGAAAGAGAAAGAGGAAAGGCTGGAAAGAAAAAAGGGAAAATAAGACTGTCTCTATTAAATATCTGTCAGCTTCTCAGATTCTTTCCAGATCATTTCTTGGATTTTTCTGATTATCTGATTAATGACTTACATAAAACTGACACAAGCTTACTTTCTATTTATATGAAAATTATGTGTTTAATGATTTGAAGTTGCCTCTCCTATCTTATGTCTTTCAATGTTCTACTTGAGTACACAAAGTTTTTCAGAGAAAATAACCAGTTCACATAAAAGGTAATACTCTGCATTTTTATAGTTTAGCTTTTACATAGAGAAGAAGTTACAGGGTTTAAGCTATGATTTTTTAAAAAATATTTTTATATGAATTTAGTACATTAGGAGTCTATTAGTTACATATTTGGTTTTATTTAAGTAAACCACATTACCATTCCTTCACTTTTAGGTCACTTAGTGTCTGACTACTGTCTGTATTTATTCACACACACACACACACACACACACACACACACACACCCCTACCATTGCATGACACCTAATCCACAGTAGATGCTTTACAAATATTAGTTTTTAAAAATAAGATAATGGTAGCTCAATGGTGACACTTTTCAGATGGTATGTGATCCTGAAATGTCTAAAGAACAGTTTCCTCCGAAGTTACGCTCTGGCTTGTGCAGTTAATGACGCGCTAATTTGAAGGGCATGTTAGACCCCATCCTCAGGGCCCAGCTCAGCAGCAGGTGCCCAGCACACTCACACCAGCTCTGTGTCTGTCCTCTGTTACCACTTCGCCAAGTCACCTCTGAATTATGAGAAAAATGCTCTCATTAATCATCGTTGCACTTTCTGTGGCGAGGACGTGTTGATAAGGCACATTTCTCCTGAACTAGCTCAATCGCTTTGACAGTCACAGTGTCCTTGATCAAATCAGCTGGGTCATGGATCAGGAAAGCCACCAAGGAGTCACAAAAAGCAAAGCCCTGACAGTGTGGTCAAGGGCAGAAAAATGAGGAAGTCAGGTTGAGAGAGGAAGATGATCACTTCTCTCCAGTCAGGCTCACAGACATTAGAGAAGCTGAAGGTTTGAATTCTCCCCGTCCGCTTCTCTGCTTGAATTGGCTTCTTCACTCCATTCCCCAGGATTCTTTCACTTTTGGACTGCGAGACCTACTTCAAAACAGTTTGACTCTAAAAGGAAATGTGTGGGCCCATTTCACAGACACCACAGAGGAGTCATCAGTGAATGTAAATGGTGTGAACAACATTTTCATCAGTAGCTCTGTTTCTTCTGCTTGTGTCTCTTGCACATTCTAAAAATTACTCGTTAATGTGACATGAGATAACCACCAGCTCCCATGGTCGTTGCCCCTCCTGATGTGAAAATCTGACCCTCTTTCCTGATAGTTGTCCATAAGAGTTTGGGGCTGTGGCCATCGTACAAACTAAAATTATAGGGATGAGTTCTCTAATGAGCCTGTACTTGGTATTTTATCTTAAATACACTTTTGAAGAATAAAAGCCCAAATAACTCAAATGAAAAATGGTGTATGAAGATTGTGCCAGGTACCATCAAAAAAGATTTCAACAGGACTTGAAATTCGAGAGCAATCCATATAAATTCTGGCTAAGGCAACTTGCACAGGCATTTTCGGAAAGAAAAACATTTTCTAGTGTAAAGGAAACATAAATAGAAATGTGTGCTTAGCATACAAGTATGTAATATTATACTGTGAGGTGTAGCTGAAGAAGCCAGTCAAGGTATTTGTACATAGTTACTGTGAAAAAAATTTGCCAAGATTTCATTTCATCTCTTGGAGATGAAAAACATTGTTCCTTTCCAAAGTGAGTGGATGTCTGGAGCCAAGGTGTGTGGGATGCGAAGGGGAGTGGACAGAGAGAGCGCCAGGGAGGTGCTCATGGGGCACAAAGGCGGACTCTCCGTGGCCAGATCACCATCTACACTTTGTGTGCAAGGCTGCTCTAAACACACGCACTATCTTTGTGGATATTACAGAAAGACATTTTTCTGACCCCTATAAATTTAAAATAATGTAGTTTCTTGTAATTTACACAAGTGTGTAAACCATACCTTGACCACGAGTCTTAGCCCTGAATCTCATGCCTCCGTTAGAACTCCTTGCTAAGAAAGTATGAAAATCTACCGAAGTTTGTGTGAATATGTCTACTGGCTTAATAAAACCTCATCTTCTTTGTGCTAAGATCTATACCTGTTTGCATACTGAAAGTGACTTGAGTCACTCGTGACAGTCTGCCCATGTGATGTAGGGCAGGGTCTTCCAGGAGTGTGGTATCAGCTTCTCCTAGGGAGGGTCACTGCACATGCGCGGGACGGCCGTGTTTCCCTGGGGCTTCCTCGGTAACACTTGTGCACGCTGAGGCACAGGTGACTCGTGCATCCTGAGTACCTGCCTGCACTGTGATGTGTGCATTGCTGTGCACCGATTCCAGGGAGATAATGCTGCTAGGTCTCCGCGACACAGAACAACTGTTAGTCTCATCTCCCAGTCGTCCGAGTACACACGTCATGCTGTCAGCCGTTTTGCGGACTTTTCTTTTCTTTTTATTTTTGTTTTTGTTATCAAGAACTGAACTCAGCACCTCGTGCTTGCAAAGCATGTGTAGAAGGAGTGAGCTAAATCTCCAGCCCAATTGGGGACTCTCGAGCTGCAATTTATAGAGCTCTGCCCTTGGCTGACTTTATTATGTGCGTTTTTGCTGTGACAAATGTTAATGTCATGTGTTCACCTTTGTTTGCTGTGTTAGACTGTGACTATCTTTCAGTTAGTAGTATGAGTTATTTTGATACTGATTTTTTTCATTTTAGTTTTTATTAACACATATTTGCCCAACTTAGTAATTACATTCTTTATGGGGAGTTGGAGCATATACAAAACACATACAAGTTCTCTTTTATATTATTTTTCCCTGATCTCTCTCCTATTTCCTTCCACCTCTTGATCCCTTTTCTTTTTGCAAAAGATTTATCTATCTGTTGCCTATTGTCTTTCATTTTCTATTTTGTTACTAAACTTAATCTCATGAATCCTCACACTTAGAAATGGTGTCAGAAATAACAGTCTCATACTCTGCTCTTTTTGATTTTTTTAAGTTTTTACTTGTTTATGAATACATGTTTGCATTAAGTTATTACTTACATTCATCATGGGGAGCTGATACATGTATATCACACAACTTACTAGAGTTTAAAATTGTGTAGACTTTTACTATGAAGATAACAAAGCCGTGTGTCTTTGTAGCTCACTTCCTCTCCCCCCTCTCTTGCTCATGTGGTCTGGTGCCCCATGCTGTCAGCTTTACACTTTTGCAAACCTTTATGTATCCTCTGTGAATAAGCTTACTGCGAGTCTCGATAATATATAAACCTCCAATATATATCTCAAACACAGTAGTGGTTTAACTCTCATTTATTTTTTTTTTAAAAAAAGGTACACAAAGGGATGTGAGTCCTTAGTTCTTTCTGTCTGCTACACAAAGTGTCCAAGATGTCCCGTGTCCATTGTCAAGTTGAGGTGAGCACCTAGAAGACAGCGTATGAGAAGCAGTAATGGGCTGGAAGGGCCTTCACCACTCCGATTGCATCTGGTTGCACAGGACTTGGGCCATTGTCCACATCTATTGGGGAGGATTCAGTGACCTGTGTGCCCTGTTGGAAAAGGAAATGGATGTGTGGGAGAGCTATCCACTGCCTGCCACTCACATGCAAATTTTGCCTCCTCTTAACCCCCTAATGTCCCTTAGGCTATTAACAGCTAATATGATGTATAGATTAATGATTAAGTGTTAATTGGTGATTATGTCTTAATTGTATAGTACATATTTGTAATTTCATAATGTCTTAATGTATGAAGTGGATATTCTTAGAAAATGAGTTATTAGCAAGGAGGGCTTTCAGGGCTTTGGCATCTGGCTGTCTCATTCTTGAAGGAAACTCTGACATCAGGGTTCTGAACACCCAATTTTGTACTGATTCTCTGGATGATCAATTTGCTCCCATCATAAGAATGAAGCCTTAAATATAAGAGGATAGAAGCTAAAATGTACTGAGTGCTTGCTATGGAAAAAGCAGTATTTCAAAAGTTTTGCACACTTTTTATTTCATTTAATCAGCAGAAAATAATCAGATAGATCTTGGGTGTGAGTCGTTGGTGCAGGGATTCCAGCCAGTGTGGTTTGGGTGAAGAACATTAACACCATACTATACTATTTCAGATTTCATTAAGTGGCCTGTGAGAAACTTAGCCACTCTAACTTGTTTCTGCGTGAGATAGATTCTTTATTTTTACAGGAAATGT